>JANHAO010001555.1:0-32353 GCA_026873985.1 Saraca asoca
CCAATTTGCTATGTCTATGATAAAAAGAACTACAAATTGAGTTCTGCAAACTACAAAAAAGACCTAGAAGCAAAATAAATCCTATACTGCAGTTTATGATGATTGTGATTGGCAAGATACTGGTCCTCACACATCTAAACTCTACTTTCTTGTTTCCTCCACAGAAATAACTAAGAAGAAAAAAGGCAAGTATGAAATCAGAATCTTGCCAGAGTGCCTTTTGCAGATGAAAGTTCCCAATTCTACTCATCCTACACAATATCCTACAGTTCTAGCATTTTACCTCCAATATCAGTATGATAATTGCTATCTGACAAGTGGCATTTTTTATTTTTCAAAATGTTACTGTAATTATTTGTCTTAACACAATAAGATATACCTTTTGCAAAACGGCAAATTATGCTGTGGAGTATTACGGTGTGAAATCAAAGGAAGAGAAGGGTAATAGCATATTGTAAGTTGTTTGGTTATTGTCTTCAAGAATGTATCACCTGTAATATTTGACAAAGAATTAAGCTTTACTTACATACTGTTCATTGTGCAAGAAGAACAATTGTGTTATAGAAGCAAAAATAGGATGAGCCAACAAGAACTTCTAGACAATGAGGATGGAATGCTTAAAAGGCAAGAAATAAAGAATAAACTGATTTTTTTTTTACAAAGAATATAATCAAGCAACTTTAGAAATTAAAATTAAGATTCATACCTTCTTCATGATGATCTAAGTGCATCTTGCCAGAGACATTGTCTATAGGCTCTGGATTATGTAGATAAAGAATGATAAGTGCATCTGTGATAGAAAAATGGTTTCAGGTTGTTATAAGCTTAACATTCATGCTCCCTAGCTATAAATATTTCAACAAGACATATCAAGCACAACACAACCAGAACTGCTAAGAAGCGCAAAAAATTAAGCTACTGGATAGGAAAAACTCCTTATTCAAGCATGAAAGGAAGTACTTAAGTTAAAAACAAAAACAAAATCATGATTTGAATCAACCAATCCAAACTTCTTAATTTATTAAGTTACATTTTTATTTGTTTTCATAGGAAACTAGACTTCTTTTTTTGTACATGACATCCTAAGTCTACAAGATCATTCTCATTCATCTACTCGGTGGCTGAATGAAATTTTAAATAATATTCCACCCAATCAATCATCAAGTCTTCTTAACGATATATAAGAGGATGTATTTAATTTATAATTTTGTAGACTTTTATAGACTTTTTTTAAGTGAATGACTTTTGTAGAGTTTATGAATTTTTATTGATTTTTATAAACTTTTATTTTAAGAGATTTTTATTAATATTAATAGATTTTTATAAAATTGTGAATGACTTTCATATATTTTCGTAAATTTTTATATATTAAAATATCAGCCCCCAGGCATGTAAAACGGTGTCGTTTCGAGCAACTCCTTATTGTCTTCAGCTGGCCATACTGTCAAGAACACATACACCGCAACTTTTTGACCTCTACCTAAAACCCATTCTCAGTTTCTTTCTCTTTCTCTTCTGCTAAGCACAAAGGAGAAGACAGCATTAACCGTAGTTTTTCTGCTCCACCACCCTTCTTTCAGATATCTTCTCTCAATCGGCATCTAGTCAGTAGTTTCCTCTTTGATTTGGCCGCAGCAAACCACCACCTCGTATCGCCATGATCGACAGTGCCCCGTCGCTAGAGTTGTTTGATTCCTTTAGCATCTACACAAGAGCTGAACATAGTTGCCGCTGAGGTTAAACGAAGTTGCTTTGGGGGTGGAAGTTACAAAGCTACTGCCTTGCGAATGGAATCCCCTATTTCAGCAAACCTAACAACATCAAAACAGCTTGTCTTCCTATCAAAAGAGAAGTCCTGAGAAAGTGTGAAAGAAAAATAATGAGTTTAAGTATTTATAACTCCCATTAAAAAGTCTGTGAAAGTTTAGTAATTAACAAGTATTCAAAAGTCATTGATATTTTGAATATCTATTGATTTTTATATACTTTCAAAAAACATCAATTGAATACTTCAAAAATTTTATAAATTTTTTTAAAATCATTAAAAATCAATATTGAATAATCCATAACTTTTATAGAGTCTTCAAAAGTAATGATTAAATACATCCAAACTTTTGAAATCTTTAAAAGTCTTTAAAAATAATGATTAAATACAATTCCCTTAATTTTAGTGACTTTCATACAAGAATTTAAGTAATCTATCATCTTATATATTCTTATTTTATGAATTCTATCACAATTTTGTAACAAACAAATTTTTTTCATAAGAATTTACTGGTTCAAGTTCACTAAGGCTATGCTTCAACTAGAAAATATTTTTTTTTTTTAATTTTGCCTAATGGATAAAGGTAAAAATGATGTGAACAATATAATTTTTTCTGCTAATGAGAAATGTGCCTCATGTGTAAGGTTGTGTTGTTTGGAATGCAAAACAAATAATGATATATTGCTTATTACAAATTTGATATATTTGACTCTTATAATTCTTTTCAAGACAATAAAAAGTTCAACTCACTTCTCATATGCAGCTGTTAATGGAGAGAGTGATCATAATTCTATAGAAGCAATTTATCAAACATAATGTGCAATGTTAATTATCTTATCCAAATGATCACTCAAACTATTTCTACTCGACTAATGATTCAACTTAATAATGAAAAAATAAAAAATACAAAAACATATAACATGTCTTCTACAAAAAAAATTCAATAGAAGAGCTTGTGTTCTCACTAATGGGTATGAGAATTCCATTGACAAAGTTTTAATTTACATCAAGAAATTGCAATTTAAGATATTTATGTTTTGAATAGCTATCAATGTTAAAGTTTTAATTTATAATTTTAAATCTTTTGAAGGATTTAATTGCAAAATCATAAAAACTTGTTACAACAGATAATTTGAATACAAGTAATAATTTTGTTAAATATTCCAAATGCCAGATGCATCACCTCTCTCTCTCTCTCTCTCTCTCTCTCTCTGGTCACCATAAAAAGCTCCTTTAAAGAAATCCTGATAAAAAAACTGATTTGATTTGATTACCAAGTTCTCTTTATATTATTAGCATAACTATTCACATGATTTTTCCTTTTCTTTTTACTTGAATATACAACCCCCCCCCCCAAAAAAAAAAAAAACAAAAAAAAAAAAGGAAACCCTATTCAGCAATGGACATTCAGAACTGTGTAGAACTGAATACATGTGAATTTGAGTTATTATGGCAGTAAAATTAGCAAGAATGGTTTAACAGGAAAGCACAGAAACCAGTTTAATATAATTATAATACATGTGAATTTGAGTTATTATTCCACACGAATGCAACTTGAATGGAATAGAATTGGTTCCAAAATATATTATGGCAGTTAAAATAGCAAGAATGGTATAACAGAGACACTGATAAAGTTTAATATAAATAATCATAATACAGTTACACCAGTCAATGCTAATCCATTCGCTAAACAGCTCTGAAAATGCCAATTAAACTCTGTAGGACAATCTGTACATTATTTGTAGCAGAGTTCATATGACAGATAACATGGCTGTCTTAATTCCTTATGGTGAACACAAAAATAAACTACTTGAACAAATGGGCAAGATCAGGATCATTCAAATTCACATCCAGCCATCCATTCAACTTCATGAATTCCACGTAATGATCGGGCGGCCTCACAGCACAAGCACCTTTGATAGTAAAGCCATGAATTCTTTCCACATCTCTTGCTAGCCATTTTGCATATGCCCTGTCCAGGGGAGGAACAACTTTTAATAATACTTCATCCTCCCTCTCTTGCTTCACCGGCTTATTCCCCATAGTAAAATAACCTAATCAGCTCAGTAAATGGCCAGCGTATGAGTCAGATCATGGGAAAAATGAAGGAAAAGTATCAAAAGGACTAAACTACCGAATTGATATTAACCCTATCTTTTAGGGATCAGATTTGTAGTTTAGTCAAAGTATGTCATTCTATGTTCATTTCGAACTAAACTAGATGGTAATTGATATGAGGGGTTAGCAATTGCTATATAGGCTTCTCCTAGCTGAACTGTACTAACCCAAAAATCCAGAACCCTCCAGAAAGCCAGCATGATGCAGCAACAATCATTTTTCTTGGCAAAAAGCATACCAAAATCTTTTAACCTGACACCCATTCCAAACCCATCCTTCCCATTTTTATCTTTGTTTTCCTTATGCCAATACTCAAACAGCCAGTAACTAATACAAAGATGTAATATATTATTCCAAAATTAACTCTGGTAAAAACCGAAAAGATAATAAACAGAGAGATATGCAAGCACAAGGTAGGATGAATGAAGACAAGGCATATACCATAATAGCATACTTGTTTGTATGGCTTGAAAATAACATAAATGACTTCCACAGGATATACAAGAGGAACAAATATCATATCTTAATTTGCATTCAATTCCAAAACAATGAAATATACATGCACAGAAGGGATTATATAAAGAGGGTGTTGAAATCCCCATTGGAATCAGCATCCTAACTGCCACAATCCACCCCTCAAATACAAACAAACAGAGGGAGAAAGCCAGGCCCATTCAGGCCGGCTGCTGTATATCTAAATACATACCACCAACTTAGCAGCCAAATACCCACCTGCTCTATCCATTTATTCAAACATTTTACCCTCAACTTGTGATTTTAAATTCAATTCGTTCACAATAGACCAATATAAATACTGGAAATTTTGATCAAAATATTGAATTAAGTCTTGAGAGAAAATAGAGAATGAGTGCCAAATTATAGTGAGGAAAAGCTAATGACTGAAACATAACATGAGGTCCCTGAGACATGATAACATAATAAACACAAACAGCATTCGATATTCTATATTATATACAATGCCATACTCCAGAAACTGTGAATTGACATCTAAGAATGATATTTAAGATTAGGCTATCATCATCAACCATAACTAAAATGAAAGAAAACCTTATGAGTTCTGACCTCATACAGACAACGTTAAGAAAAAATTAGAAAATTTAGCATGTACCTGAAGCCAAAGAGGGAACGGAAAAAACCCAAAAATGGATTAAACGAAACACGATACAGCAAGAATTTGAAGCCAGAAAGCAAATTAAATTAACTTAGCAATCAATTAAAAGAAACAAAAAGCCATATAATTAAGTTATCCATTTGTCGTTGTTTACATACCTCAATTGCCGAAGGCAACTTTGAAGAGTAAAAGGTTGGAGTAGAGAGCGATGGCGATTATTGTTTGGGCGGAAACCAATATGAGGCTGGGACTTGGGTAAGGAGTGACTGACAAGATATGATTTCGTTTCCAAGGACAACACATTGCTCAATGTCAAAAAAAAAAAACAGGGACTTGTTGCTAGACCTTTTTTAAAACTTTATTTGTTTTTTATTTGAAATTTCATCCCACACAAAATTAAAATAATAATATTTCATAAAACAATATAAGTTTTCATATAAAAATTGTAAGATATTATTATTGATATTTTAAATTTATAAATATAATTTGCCATACATATATTCTTAAAAAAATTACAATTAACTTTTAATTGTACTAAATTATTTAATTGTTGCAAGTTTTGACTAAATTATGCAAATGTTTTTTTTTTTAAATAGTTATAACTTGTTACAGTAAAAATACTTGCAACTTTTTGTGTAGGTAACAATCATTGTGAGTTGTAAGTATGGCAACTATTTTTTCACAAAAATCTTACAAAAATTGCAACAGGAAATGTTATAAAAAAAAAAAAAGAGTTTGTAACTTTTTTAAGAAAAGTTGTAAATACTCATTGACAATTTTATAATTTATTAATATAATTTGTACAGCTTGCAATTAGCTGATAAAAATTTGCAATTTGTTAGAGTATTTTTATAAAATTAATAATATTAATAATGTTTTGATTGGTTTTAATTGTTTTATTTAAAAAATAAAATAAAGGCAAACGTTTAAGCAGTTACAATTGTAGAAATGGAAAAATAGAGGTTTTGATGCAAGTAATTTTTACATGGCCCTAATTTGCAATTAAGGCTTTCGTTTTTAGAAAATCAAAATGGAAACTAATGCTTTCTAATTTCCAAGACATGAAACAGCAGACAAAGGCATCAAAACAAACGTGAGCCTTTAATTTATTTTTTAATTGGTATTAACATCTAGTTTATTTCCCATGCCAATATAAATCCTCTCACTTTTGCTTCTTTCCTTTACTTCATTCTCTTGCTTTCTCCCTTATCAATTTCTGCAAACATATTGGAAGGACTCTACCCAGCCAATAGTAGATTGAATCATTATATTTTGGAGGCAAGCATGTTAAGGTCTTTTGTGTTGACACAAAATTACTGAGAAGAAAGTGATTATATGTCTGAATTCATTGTTAGTGATTATAATTTTTTTTCTTAAATATTTTATTGTGTATTGTGATCAATTTTTGTGTATTTCTTCAATAATTTTAAAGTGACATATTCATCAATGGATCCCACTGCTGAAGTAAATAATAGAAAAGTCGTTGATGACTTAAATATGCCTTTTTATTTTAAGGGAGTACACTTCAAAAGAACGGTATTATTTTATCTAAATTTACTCAATATCTTCTACATGTTCAACAGAAAAAATTCTAAGGAAAAATCAACTACTAATATAAACAAAGAAGAAATAAGAACCAACACCTTAAGAAAATTGTAAAATAGGAGGAAAAATGAGTATAATTGTTAGTATTATTTATTAAATTATCTTTTTTAAGAATTGTTTTTTATGATTGTTATTGAATTGGAAAGCTTTACAGAAAAAATATGATAATGAAGAAGTCGGTACAAAAAAGTAAGCAATAAGCTGCTTCTTTCGTTATCAAATGGTGAATACTAAATCAGTAAAGGAACTAATATAAGAATTCCAAATGATCGCACGTAGAGTAAAATTTGAAAGAATTTTCATTGAAGACAATCTTCTTATAGTTGTAATTGTTGACAAGTTTCCATCATCATAAGGAAAAAAAAAGGGAAATATCACTGGAGAGGCTCATTGCAAGGATTCATCTTGAAGAAGCAAAGAGCTAAGAAATTATCTTCTCTAAAAAAGGATAATGGTAATTCTACCATAAAGGTAAATATTCTTGGCTCCATAACTTATTAAATACTTAAAATTTAAAGATCAATCAAAGCAATTAGCTGATAAAAATCTAGAAGTTTTGTATCAAGATTTTGTAACTTCTATAAAGAAAGTTGCAAGACATGTGATTAATATATAGGATATTTTAATAATATTAAAATAATTTGCAAGTTTTTACGTGAAGTTAAGGCTAGTAACTTCCAACTTATTAGAGAAAATTAGCAACTTTAATAAAATATTTTGTACATTTTATAAAAAAAAAAAAAAAAAAAGAGGGTTGTCGCATATCCCATTTGTCTTAATAAGAAAATCAAAGTAACTTGCAAGTGGTTTAAAACTTTCGTATAAAACTCGCTGATTATTTCATAAAAATTGTGTTGTGTATCATAACTTTTATATAAAACTTGCAAATTGCTTCATGAAAAATGTAATTAATTTTATAAAAATTGCAACTCAAAACAATAAAATATCACATCAATCTATATCAATTAAAGATAAAAAAAAATAAAAAAGGAGAAGTGTATAACTTTATGGTTTTTATAAGTATATATAAAAGTTGAAACTCTATAGTTAAATTGCAATACAAATTTTGCAAACTTTGATTTGTTTTGTACAACGGTCTCAACCTCATAAAAATTTAAACTCCCTCTAAAACTATCCTAAAATAAAATAATTATGTGGGATCTGAAGTTCCTAGGAGGTTAAGTTTTTCCTTTTTTTCTTTTTATTAAATTGTCTTTTTCAAATCTCAAAGTAAAAAAGTCATATGAAAAACATAAATTTCAATAAAAAATGATAATCTAAGAGTTAAAACTCTTAATCTCTTTAAAGTTTAAGTTCTCAATAAAATTACCATATATATATATATATATATATAACTCTCGATAGAATTATCCTTTGTATATATACACACATGTATACACACAAGGGTATGAACTGATTTTTTTTTATTATTTTAATTAGTTGATCAAATTTTAAGTCCCATAATAAGTTGACTAAAAAGCGTTTTCTGTAATAAATTCAAGCTAATGGTAATATTTTTTTTCCTTTGTTTTTGGAAATTATATCATATTAACAATATTTGAAAAAAAAAAACAAAAGAAGCTCAATTATTGACGGTTAATCAGATCTTCTACAACCCTCATTAGTGACCGAGCCACATATGAAATAATGGGTCAATTTACCTCATTAACTTTCTAAAAAATACTAGTTGTGCTATACTTTTTTATATTTTATTACACATATTAGAATATTGATCCCTATTATTTCTTTTAATTAATGGTTTTTAATTTTTTATCCATTCACTTTTAAAATATTATCATTCAAAATTTTATGTAAATTTAATTTTACTAAAAAAGGTATATATTGATATACTTCTGAAAGTCACAAATAATTAATGCCATAAATTTTAAAATCATAATCAAAATATTTGAATTTTTTTCTTAAGTCTTCGTTTTTTATGTTACATAATTAGTTGAAATAATTGCTGTAATCCTTAATAAGCATAAATTGTTAATTGTTATTTATTTATTTATTTATTTATCTTACTTTTCACCCAGTATCAAAGACAGTCTTATTTTTCTATTCCACTCCCATATAAATGCTAATTCCATTTAAAGATTTTTTTTTACAATAATTCATTTTGTTATTGAAATAATAATTTTAAGAATATTAAACCTTGAGAGATTTACAATTCCAGAATAAATAGATATGAGATGTTTTATCATATTTTAGTAAGCTTAATTTATTAAATTATTATAGCTAGTTCCTTCACAATCTCCTATACTGGTGGTTCACTTCCATCACTCTGAAAACGTAGTGGCAAATTTTTAATCTCAAGGATTTCTGATCCACACCCATTGAGAATTGTTTAATCTCCTCTCCATTATTGGTCCAAGTATACAACAAATCCAGCAAGGGGAAAGCTAATTATTCCAATAGTACGGAGAACTTACTCAAAGTGTGATCCTAAGTCACCAATATAGAGAATTCATTTAGATTAAGAATTGCCAGAAAACCTCTATTTGCAGAATGAGGTTGACCATATATAAGAGCAATGACCACAGAAAGATTAATATGCAACCAGTAATCAGTTCTACATCAGCATATCACTCCAAGCCCATTAATAGCAACAACACCTAAGAAATTGTTGATCGAAGCCAGTGCTGAACGTAAGATTGAATGACAAAAACCAACACCAATCATGCTCTCATCACTACACTCATCCATTAGCTTATGCAATATTTTTACATATAAAAAATTGATGTTGAAACTGATAAGGCTCAAATATTAAATAGCTACAATATCGAATACTATTATGTATTTATCTGTTCACCGTATGACTTCTGTGGACAGCTGTGCAGGATTGAAGAAAAAACTTAGAATATCAGATGCATTTAACTAAATGCAGCATTCAGACTAAGGACTAATGAACTCGTGACCAGATTTCTGAATAAAGCGCCAAGCATGAATATTTTCACTGTTCCTTTGCTCTCTTTCGTGCCAAAAAGCGCTCTTTGGCTGCAGCGAGAGCATCTTGATTTCTTTTGTGATGATCAGGCTTTGGTTGAGAAGTTGAGGATTCTTCAACTGGAATGTTTCCCTCTGCAGCAGAAATCTTGGGAGTTGGCTTCTTATCCAAGGGGTGGATACTTCTTTTTGAAGGAGTAGAAGTTTCGCCTTGATCCCCGTTCTCTGGCTTTGAAAATTCCGAAGGTGAACTTGACTTACCCAATGAATGCTGCACTTCATCTGATGTATCACTGCTCTGTTTAAGATTTAACACATCAGCACTCACTCCCTCGTCTGTCACTGGACTTCTTAACTCAACCTGTTCCTTCTTTGATTTCCTTGATTGAGCATCTTTTGCACCAAAAGCAACATTTTTATCAAGGTTTGTGTAAAAATCGAGCAAGAAGTCCTTCTTCTTGGTAACCTAAACAAATAATAAACCATGAATATGAACAGTAATTTGAATCAAGTTCTGAGTTCAGCCATAAGCAGGCATATCAGTTTATATACAGAAGAACAGAGAGGATGAAGATAAAAGAGGATAAGTTAAAAATGTGAGATTATATATAGAGATTGATAGATAGAGAGAGGGGGTGCCAAGGAGGGAGAACAAGTGGCCATTTTGAGATCTGCCTGAACCAGCACAACACTGCAATATTGTACAACAAATGAGGAAACCAGTGAAAATTCCCCACAATGGTGGCTGCCATTCAATCCATTTTTGGACTAAAGGATGCAATCACACTATTACCTAATACATGAAATGCATGTGACCCAAGACCACTCATTCTTGCATTACATTTCTAAGGAGTTTTAGGTTGCCGTGAAATTTTGCCAATGTGATCTGTTTAATTATTCATCTCTCTCTCTCTCTCTCTCTCTCTCTATATATATATATATATATATATGTATGTATGTATGTATGTATGTCAAATTCACCTCTTCAAAGGGAGTTTACAAGACTACAGTTAATCATGTGTGGTTAAAAGTGAAAACTACGAAATCAGAAATTGTATTTATGTAACTTACCAAAGCCAAATATGTAGAATTAGTGGTAAGCTAATGCTGAAAGCTATTCAACCATACCATGCAGAAGCACCTATCTGTTAAGAATAATCTTAAAATCCACTCATAATAGCTTTATAAATTCCAGAATTATTTAAGTTATTCAAAGAGCACTCCCTTGACTTGAACAACCCTATCACATTTTCACATGCATATATCTAATTCAACATCAGTTTCCTAAGCGGAGACTATTGACACAGCAACATTTAGATACCCAGATAATACAACCTTTGCATTCTGACCACATTTGAAAAAGAAAATTTTATAGAAGAGAAACAGAGAACAAAAGAAGAGGACAAGGGTCCTGAAAAAGGAAAAAAGACTATCTGGACAAAGCTACTGCCCACTTCCTATGTAAATCAGACAGAGCCAACCCTCTATAGTATCCATTAGCTTTTAACCAAAGAAGCTACAAACAAAATCCTATCCCATAATAGAAAACTAGTCTGGGCTTGATTTCTAAAAGATCTAGCATTTCTTTCTAAGGATTCTGACCACATTATTAATTTTAAAGGAAAGGTTGCAAGATATCATGTGATTTGAAAGGTCTTATCTCTACAATTATTTATGTATGCCTTCCTTTAATTGATTTTCCTACACACTCATATAATGATATATAAGGAAGTGTCAGTCATTGATAGCCTATATTTCGTCATGGTTGTTATAACTCTTTAATACTCCAAACTCAAAACCCAAATTAAAATCCAACCACAATAACAGCAAAGAAGAAACTTTGTTTCAACTCACCAAACGGTACTCATAAACTAAATAGTGTCTATGCCATACCAGAATTAACCAATCTTTGCATGAAAACATACCATCTAAAAATTTGGATCATTCTCACCATTCTAACAAAAAGACCACTAAAGATTGAACACCAAGCTATTTAAACTATATATCATTCCGTTGACAACCAAAAGAGAAGAATAAAAAATAAAATTAAAAATCATGATGGTATATGAAACTAAACTGAAAAAGACAGAACATACATCTTCTTTCTCCTCTTGTAGTTCACGCAGACGTTCTAGCTCCATCTGTTTTTCCTGTTCTGCAAGTTTCTTTCTGTAAGCTTCTGTAATGAATTTGTCTTTGTCAGCATAAAGGTGATCATCTTGGCTTCTCTCCTTGGCAAGCTTCCTCTCATAAACAATATCACGATATTGCTCTCGCTCTTTTGCCTTTTTTATCAGATTTTGGATATATTTTGGCTGCATCAAAACATTACAGGCTGTTACAGGCTGATCAGTACCAATTTCATTTGCCATAAAACCCAAAGTGAGCAAACTTCAAAATCAATACCATCTCACATAGTTTTTCTTTTTGATAGAATAACATATTGATAGACTAGAGAAGTTAAGAGGAGAAGGAGGACCAGAGATCCTCCAAGCAGAAAAGAAGCACAAGGAAATAGATGCTAGAACAAAAGATCAAAATAAGAATGCTCGTCAATCGCTCTGCAAGTATGTCAAGGAAATCCTTTGAAGTAGTATGCTGAATGCCACAAAGCCAACACACAACACACACAAAATCTTGTCTCAAAGAAATGATACAGACAAAGACTTTTCTCTGAAGACCATAGCATTCCTCTCGAAACAAATACTCCAAGGAACTGCAAAACTAACCACACTGCCATAAGAGTTTGGCATCCTTAGTTCCTCCAAATCAGTGAAACTTAACTAGTATTAAGTGCTCTAGGATTTTAGGGCACACCTAGGAATTCTCTACAAGAGATGAATCAAGAGATAGCTATCTCCCAAACTTCAAGCTATTAAATGTGATTTTTATTAGACTTACTAAGGGATAGAATAATTTTTATAGTTCTATAAAACAAGTAGTTTTATGGACTGTCTTTTGGTTTGGCAAATGGCTTTTCCACGGAATATCTTTGGTAAATGTGCAGAGGAATTACATTGCTCAAATTCATTTATGCCACTGTCTTTTAATTCAGTTTGTTGCTGTATCTAAAAGAGGATAACTCACTGCCCCCCCCCCCCCCAAAAAAAAATTCCTTTTTGTAACAATGCTTATCTATAAAAAGATGAAATAAGATTACTGCACAGTATAAGAAGAAGAATATTTATCTGATCACTTAAAGAATAAAAATGCTGCATTTGCCGGCATAGAAATATTTATTTGCAAAATGGCAACTACTTCTGAAATATTATAGAGAATTCCACTAAAGAAAGTTTGATAGCAATGCGAAAATGCTTTCATATCTCAATAAAAACAATGCTAAGTTTCTAAATAAAGAGATAATAGATATGAAGTTACAAACAGTCCCGGTGGAATTCATCAAGCAAGTACATCAATCAATATCTTCATGTAGGAAATCTCTAGGGTCATAAATATTATCAAGTAGAGATTATTAAGTAGAGATTCTATTATGAGATTCTTTAATAATTTTTTTTTATTGGTTTTGAGGGGGCGGTGTTAGCACACTTATGATTCTCAAAATAAAAATTAAAGTGATAGACAAAATATAATGGTTGCTGGATATAAACCAAATATTAAAGGTCAATCTGCTAATCATAACATCAAACTATAAATTAGTCATCTGAACACACCTTCGGTCATCCCTAAAATAGAATGTTATGCTTAAAGTGGTAATTATACCTTTCTCTCTTCACGATCCTGTGCCACTGGACGCATAACATTTGCTTTCATCTTGTCATAAACTCCATCATAGTCAAACACAGTGGGATCCTCTTCCAGAGCTTTCTTTTGCTGCTCCTCAATCTTAAAAGGAAAGGCCAAAAGGAATATAGCATTATGACATAAATACACAAAAAAAAAAAAAATGTATGCAATTATAACAACCACATTGTCATGAGACTTGCAACCATATCAAACAAGATTATTACTAAGCCAAACCAACTTACTTCCCTGAGAGCCTTATTCTTGGAAGCTTGCCGAGCAATTTCTCTCTCAACATCATTCTCATCTTCATTAAAACCAAAAGGGTTGGGAAGGGGTGGTCTTGCCAGCTGCTGCTTCTTCTGTGCAGGCCTAAGATTCAAACCGTACTTGCTCATGTTCAGTCAGCTTTGTCTTCACTGCATAATCACAGCAAAATTCAACAATTATCACCAGTAATGTATGGTTAAAATTTTATTTGTACCAAAGCAACAAGCTTCATTATTAGAAGAATTAATTTTACAATCAAATCTTCTAGAATCAGAGTAGATGTATTGTACAGATGAAGCATATGATACAAAATTTCAATTACAACTAACAAGAAACAACCAAGCAAAACAACATTAACATGAAAGATAGTCATAAAAAACAACCCAAAAGTGTTGAAAATCTGCAGAGATGATTGGACTTTCTAGGTGATAAGCATCGTATCAGGTTTTAGGAAGACCATTAGATAGAAAAGTCTCCTCTTTCTCAATATCTTCCTCAGCTTCTTAGGATTTCTTCCTTAAAATCTTTACCAACCCTTAATTTTTATTCTTGTATGGATTCTATTTTTCTCGCAATTTTCATATTTTTAGAAATCTGAATGAAACCTTATATTTAGTTGATTTACTTCCTTTTCTCATTTCTGTTCTGTTCTCTGAAGAACCCAACAAGAGAACTTCCTCTTCTCAACTTCTATGTACTGGCCAGTGTGATTAACCAATCAACGGGAGAAAGTGATGGATCCCCCTGTTTTATACTTAGAGCCTAAATGCATTTTCATTGAACTTCCATAGCATTGACAAAAAGAGACAGTGCAATGAACCAAGATTGAGTGATACATGTAGAACTCAATTCACAACCTTTCTTTATAATGTGTTTATCTATTTACACTTTCAGCTTAGCTTCTAACATTTAGTTTTACTGTTTACATGAAATATCAATTAATCCCCCAATATATCTATTATATGTATTGAAAGGAAGGTATGCAAACTATGTTGCAAGGAGTGATGTCATGTGTTCAGATAAAAAATATCATTATTATTTTTAATAGTATGCCTACCTGGTGAAGCATACCCACTTCCATCATTTTCATGGTCCCACTAACTTATTGATGATGCTTAATATCATTGAATGCTATAAATAAAAGTTTTGAAGTGAAAGATTGATTTCATACTAGTGCTTCATATTCTATAGGTCATATTAAGCTTTATCCTTTCAATGAAGCTTCACAACTAATCAATTTAAATACCACATGAATCAAAAACCATACCTTTCAACTTCACCTTTACAAATAAAAACATTACATTTTACCATCACCAAAATACACACATACATGGGACTTACAATTTTTAAGATTGAAATATTTGAAAAATTAAATGTAGCGCTCAAATAGCACATATTCAGCTCAGTTTGTAAGGATATAAAGCAAATGAACAGACATATAAAATGGATGGGCCGGGCTTAAACTGGCCAGGCCTGTGCGAGCCTAGGCCCATATGGGCCAGCCCTATAGGCCACATTTTATACTGCTAAAAATAAAAAAGTCCAGCTTGGCCCTTGAACAGGTGGGGCTGGCCTGTGGGCTGCCTACAGTTTTTTTTTTTTTTTTATTTCTTGGACTCTTACAACTTTGTTGCCCAAAAAAAAAAAAAAACACAATCATATAACACCCTAAAAATTTTGCAAGAGTAGCAACTACTGAAGGACAATCAATTAGGACACAACAATTTTTTTCAACCAAAAAAAGACAGATAACAAAAAACAACAATTGCAACTCCATAATTTGAGTCTTGACACATGTTTATGCTACATAAAAATTTAGGAAAACTACTACATCATTAAGGTTCCTTCAACTTCAAATTTATATAGTTACGCATCCAAGTAACTCTGTCATTAGTATAGTTCTGTTAGGTCCACCACAGGTGAAAGTAGAACAAGTTACAGAAGATACTCCAAACTAAAGTATCTTGTTTCTTTAACTATATGCAGCAAAGTAGTTGTCACTCATTAGTCTTGTACTATGATGTCCTATCAAAGGTGAAACTTTAACATCTCGTGTGGAAAAGTCATACTACCTTCTAGTTTGAAAGTGCACAACACATGGGAAAAGGCATAAAAAACTAACTTTTTTTAACTTACAAAGTAGCAACCAAACAATACAACACAATGATAGATAACATCCCCTTACTCCTCAACATGCAACCAATCAAAAACCAATCAGCCATCAAACCTAGAGCCCATCCACCTTCTTCAATCTCTTACAAAGGATTAAAAGAAAAAGTACAAAACATGAGTTAAAATGTTCTACATTAGAAGAAAATTGAATAGTTTAACCTTGCAATGCTTGATTTCCACTTGCTTCTTGTTCACTTTTCACTCTTCAACTTTTCTAATTCAAGAAAGAAAAATAACCACCTTTTAGCCATCAATTAGTAATTAATGCATAAAATTTTCTCTTAATCTTATTACTATAAATTTCCATTCTTTCTTCCTATTGTTCATTTTTTTTTCTTTGGGTTCAAAATGTATTTTGCAAAAATTATTATCTACAAAATTAGTAGATGCAATAATAAATTACCAAAAACTGACTCAGAAAAATCAATAGATGCAATAATTAATTACTAGAAACAAATAAAATATCGATATGTGTTTTCATTCTTCAGAACAGAACTTAAATAAAAAAGAAGCCACAATTCACAAACTGCACAACACAGACAATAAGAGAAAGGGGCAACCAAAATGCACAATCAACCAAGCACAAAAAAATCAAAAGATAGAATAGCGTTGAATCAAGAAGCAAGTGTGGAAGACTCCTGGCATAAAGTTTGAAAAGATGAAGTGTCAAAGATACACCACACATCCAAGTCAGTCCAGGTAAATTTTTAATCTTAAAAAATTATGAAATGTATTAGTGTTTGAGATGTATAGTCTCACAAATTTATAATTATTATTTTTTTTACTTTGTTACTTTAGAGGGATAGAGGATTCTGCTCCTGCATTAGATGAAGATATGAATTTAGCTGATTGGAAGCCTCACATTGGCATGGAATTACCTTGGAGATTTTGGAGTAACTATGGTGCAAACGTTGGCTTTGGTGTTAGAAAACAATGGGTCAATAAGAGTGAAAAAATGGGAAAGATCACTTCATTTAGATTTATTTGTTGCAAGGAAGGTTTATGTAAGGAAGACAAAAACCACTAGTCGTCGAGCAAAAACTAGAACTAACTGTTCTGTAAGAAATGGATTCATGTACATCAAAGATATTGAAAGGTATAGAGTGAATGATTTTGTTGCTGACATAATTCATGGTTTGCATCTTGTGGAAACAATTCACATGTTGGCATGTCAAAGAAAAGTGTCTCAAGTGCAAGCTTATAAGATTGATATGGCTAATGATTCAGGAATCAAGCAAAAGGCTTCATTTGAAGTAATGCGCAGGCAGGTTGGTGGAAGAGCTAATCTTGGTTGTTTAGATCAGAAAAATTATATTCGGAGTAAAAGGTTGAGAAACATGGTGTATGGAGAGGCAGGTAGTTTATTGCAGTACTTCCAACAAGAATCAATAGAGAATCCTTCGTTTTAGTATGCAGCACAATTACATGTGGAGGAACAAATTACAAACTTGTTTTGGGCAGATGCATGGATGATAATTGATTATGCTCATTTTGGTAATGTGGTCCCTCTTGACACAACATACAGTACCAATAGCGCATATAGGCCTGTTGCTATATTTGTAGGCTTTAATCATTTTAGAGGGGTAGTAATCTTTGGGGCTTCCCTCCTTTATTATGAGACATTAGAGTCCTTTAAATGGTTATTTGAAAGATTTTTTAGAAGCACATAAGAAAAAGAAGCCTCAGACTATTTTCACAGATCAAGACCATGCTATGGCTAAAGCTATGTTTGAAGTCATGCTTGAAACTTATCATGGATTATGCACTTGGCACTTGATGCAAAATGGCATAAAGCAACTTGAAAATATGACAAAAAATGAGTCTAATTTTTTGAGAGACTTCAAGGCATGCATGTAACAATATTTAGAAGAACTTGATTTTCAAACAGCATTTGATAAGTAGCTAGCATATTTCAATCTCCAAGATAATCGGTGCTTAAATAGGCTATACAGATTAAAAGAGAAAGGGGTAAAATGTTATATGAAAAATGCTTCCTCTATAGGCATGAGGAGTACACAGTTGAGTGAAAGCTTAAATTCTGATTTGAAAAGTTGTTTGGAGCGTGATTTGTATATAATCCAATTTTTCAAGAACTTTGAAAGAGTTGTTTGTGATAAAACATACAATGAGTTGCAATGTGAATTTCAATCTAGGCAAAAATTGCCAAGGTTGAGGTGGGAGAATTCACTTTTGTTACCACAGGTTGCACAAATTTATACTCCTGTAATCTTTGATAGTTTTCAAAAAGAGTATGATTTGTATCATACAGCATGTATAAAGCATCAAAATGAAGGTGAAAAAATGTATGAATATGTGGTTGGTATGCTCAACAAGAATGAATAGTTCAGAGTCAGATTTGATGCTTCCAATAATATGATTTCTTGTAGTTGCAGAAAATTTGAGACCTTTGGCCCCTTATGTTGCCATGCATTAAAGATATTTGATATGAGGAATATCAAGTAAATTCCTAGCCAATACATTTTGAAAAGATGGACAAGGGAAGCTAAAAATGGATATGTACAAGATTCAAGAGGGAAGAATGTTCAAGAGGACAACAATATTAATTGCACTCAACACTACCAACAACTTTGTCAAAAATTGATAAGGCTAGTAGTTAAAGGCATCCGATTGGAAGGAAGCATATATTTTGGTAAACAAGGTTAATGAGTAGTGAAGTTGAAGATATTTGTAAGAGGCATTTGGGGTTAGAAGATAAAATTATTGATGCTTCACCATCTATTCCAAATACAAGTGAAAGCATGATACTTGACAACCAAAATTTTCAAAACGTCGAAGGCATTAAAAAGAGAGACAGAGTAAGAGAAGGCAGACATCCTACAAGGTGGGTAGAGAAGCAACCTAAGAGAAAAGAAAGAAAATGGCTCATTGCAGCAATGCTTTACAGAGCCGCCAAGTTAAGTTATAATAATTTATGAATGAATGTTTACTCAAACATGTGAAATATTTACCTAATTTATTTACATCTCCATTAGTTTCCCATAGGAAATCCAAGCTTCTTTTTCTACACATGACATTCCACGTGTACAAGGGCATTCTCATTCATCTGCTCAAGGGCCAAATAAGATTCCAAGTGATATTGCATCCAATCAAGTATCAAGTCCTCTCAATGATACATCTAATTTTAGTAATCATCATTCAGGATTTTAGGTAATGTATTATCTTATTTATTCTCATTTACAACGCTAACAAATTTTTTCTTCATAAAAATTTACAGGTTCTACTTCTCTGCTTTCTCCAAACCTCAACTGGGAAAATTTTTTGGCTTATTAGATAAGGACACTAATGATGTTTGTTTGGCATTTTTTTTTTTTTTTTTTTTGCTAAAAAGAAATGTGTTTCATTTTAAGGTAATGTTGTTTTGAATGTAAAACAAAGAAGAATATATTGCTCTGTGCATATTTGATGTATTTAACTGTTCATACTTCTTCTCAAGACAATGAAAAATTCAAATCCAATCAGTTCTTGCATGCAGCTATTAATGAATATAGCAATCCTAATTCTATAGAAACAATTCATCAAACACCTTATCCGCAATGTCAATTGTTTGCTTGGTTTGCTCAAATATCACAATCCATGGCTACTACTGTCATGATTCAACTTCAGAATGAAAAAACAAAAACATTTAATAGAAGTCTGATACCAACAAATTCAATAGTAAGTTTGGGTTCACACCTGAAAGTCTGAAACTGAAGACGACAAGCTTCTGTTTGCATCAATGGATATCAGACTTTCGTTGAAAAACTCGCATTTGCTCCTAATTTTGATCCCTCTGATGGTCTTGCCGTCGTCGGAGAAATGGCGTTGAAGGGCAACGTCTGGTGGCTACACTTCTGGGGTCTGGTTGTTTTACGAGGAGGGAGAGAACGGTCCTTTGCAAGGAAGAAAAGACAACCAAAAAAAAAATTAACTCCCTTAAGTGAAACGGGGAATTTAAACGAAGGGTGGAGACTTACTAGAAAGACATGACAGGTCGATCCAGACCCAAGGGCACCTCCCTTAACGCGGGAAGTCTCCGCCTGACTCCCAACCCGCACCCCCCCCCCCCAAAAAACAAAAAAAAAACAACTGCCACTTGCCCCCTTTTTTTTTTATTTTTTTTAATTTTTGGGAATTTGTTAATTGATTGGGCTTAGACTAATTGCAAGTTTAACTAAAGCTTTGATCGGCTTTTTTTTTCTTTTTTTTTTTTAATAAGGCGAAGGGAATTAGACCAAGGCAAAACATATTATAACCTATCAGGATTTTTTATGAAATATTTTTCTCCTAAAATATATTTGTCATGTTTTAATTTAAAATATAATCAAAATTTTAAAATAAAAAATTTAATAATAAAATAAAATTTTAATTATATTTTATATTTAAAATATTATCATAATTCTAAATTAAAAACTTTAATAATAAAATTTTATTTTACATTTAAAGAAAAATTAAAGATTCTTTAAAATAATATTATATTGTTGTAATTTAGATTACATGCAAATCAATCAGATATACCTCATTTATTTATTTATTAGAATCATTGACTTATTCACATTATAATCAAATATGTTTTTAAACTTAATATTATACTTTTGAAATTTATATAAAAAGTTAGTATATGTTTGCTTTTTAACATTTTGTTAAACATAAAAAATATTATTAAATTTTCTATTTTAGAATTAGGATAATATTTTAAATGTAATATGATAAAGTATTTTAAGTGTAAGTGTTGCAATTTATAATTATTAATTTGATCATATTATTTTTGTAAATGTAACATTTAAAAATTTTAAGATTTTTTATTTAATAATATTATATTATTAATTTATATCTTTACTGAAATTAACATTATTTAATCTAGATAGATTGATTTTTTTTTAAATTTAGTAATAAAAGTTTATTTTATATTAAGAAAAGTTTAATATTCTTTAGCATAATATTATATTGTTGCATTTTATATTATGAATATATCAATGAAACACATCCATATTTTTTTATTACTTTCATTGATTTGATTATAATATAATCAAATATGTTTTTAAATGTAATATTACATTGTTACAATTTATATAAAAAAAAACTAGCTTCTACCCTGTATAGTGCACATGTTTAATGATTTCATTTGAAAAAAACTTGTAATATAAATTTAGATTATAAAAATAATATATATTTAAATATTAATAAATTATCATTATATTTTTATCTATATAATTAATATAATTATATTTATTTATCAACAAATATTATATTTATTTTAATTTAATAAAGTTATTACGGTGAAATTTCAAATTAGTTGAATTTGTCATTTAATTTTTTTTAAAATATTTTCTTAATATATTAATACTCAATTTGAATTTTTTTCAAAATATTTTCTTAATATATTAATAATCAAATAAGTTCATTTATAAATTATATTATTTAAAAAATTTAAATTTACTATTTTATGTAAAAAATTTAATTACTTAATTAATAAGAGTTTATGTATTATTATAATTAATATATTTTCTTCAAAAAATATATATGTTAAAAATACCTTTTTATGAAGTTTTAAAAATATTTTAGATTGAAATTGTGATAAGTACTTAAAAGTGACAAAACTTTCAAAATGAGAAACTATGAAATATCAAATTTAGCATTTGATATTTAAAATAATATCAAAATTTAAAAAGTAAGAATTGTTAAATAGACATTATGTACCAAAGCATAATTAGATATTATTAATAATATTTTGATAAGTATTTTATTTCTATATAAATATAATTATTTATTATATATAAATTATTCAATATACATATAAATAATTTGAATTGAGATCTATTAATATATTTAGATTGAAAATTGGATGTAAATAATTTTACTAAATAATTTTTTTAAATAAATAATTTTTATAAAGAATAAAGATATATAATATTTATTAAAGTGGTTTACAATTTAAAAATTAAAAATTAGAGAATATATTATTAAAATTATTTAAATTTTAAATTATGTAACTCACTAAAATATTAAAATGTTTTTAATTTTTATTTTTAATATTAATATTTAAATATAACATCATCAAATTTTAAGTTACAAATCATTTTAAAAATACCAAAATTTCATCATTTAAATAAATAAATAATTTAAAATTAAATTTTAAAATCAAAATATTATTTAATAATTCAAAAAATTAAAAATTCAATAGTAAAATTAAAAAATTAAATTAGAAATCAATTATAGATAATATGAATAAATAATTATTATTATTATAACAGATAAATATATAAGTTTTACCCATGATCTAAATTGAAATAGAAAAATAAAAGGAAAATTAAAATTTTTATGACAAGTGGATCACACATGCTATATAATAATATTTGGATAAGAGTGAATGTTATAGCTTTTATATTATGAGAAAGATTTAAAATTAAAATATCAGTTGATTATTCAAAAAATATAAAATTAAATTAAAAAATAATAATAAAATAAAAAAAATAGAAATTAGTTATAGATAATTCAAATAAATAACTATTATTAAAATAGATAAATATGTAAGTTTTATTCACGATTTACATTAGAACATAAAAATAAAAAAATTAAAATTTATTCTCACCTACCTTCATATGACAAATAGAGCACATTTGTTACATAGTAACATTTAGGTGAGAGTAAATGCTACAACTTTTATATTATTAGAAGGATTAATATATGTTTGATTTTAACATTTTTTAAACATAAAATAAACTTTATTTTAAATATAAAATATGATCAAATTTTAACAATTTATATAAATTTTTTATTTTAAAATTATGAATATATTTTAAATATAAAATAATATATTTTTAAGCATAATATTATACTGTTACAATGAGATATAGTTGACATTTTTTATTATAATAACTGATTTGTGATTTATAAAAAAATTTATTAGGATAAAATATGTTTTTAAAAGTAATATTATATCATTGCAATTTGTTCATATGATACGTTTTTAAATATAATGCCATATTATTACAATTTATATCTTTACAAAATTAATATTATTTGATTTAGATAGAATATTTTTTTAAAATTTTGGTAGATTATGATACTTTAAATTGTGTATTATTTGATAATATTTTATATTTAAAAAATAATTATAATTCTAAAATAAGAAATTTAGTAATAAAATTTTATTTTACATTTGAAAAAAGTTTAAGATTCTTTAAAGTAATATTTATATTGTTGCAATTACACCATTTTTTTTGTTATAATCATTAATTTGCACATATTATGATCAAATAAGTTTTTAAACATGATATTACATTATTGTAATGAGATGTATCTCATATTGTTTTATTATAATAATTGATTTACAATTTATATAAAAAATTAATATGATAAAATATATTTTTAAATGTAATATTATATTATTGCAATTTATAGTCATTCATTTAATTATGAATAGCTTTTCCAAAAAAAGAAAAGAAAAGAGAAGAGTCCAACAATAAGAACTCTTTGAAACCACAATAGTAACCCTTAACACAGACGCAACAGCAGCAGTCGTTTGTCAACCCTCACCTGGCAGGTGATGGCATCTTCTCTAATTCATTCTAGTTTGACATTTCAATAGAAACGAATCAATGATCGGTGATTAGCTCTACATATAATTTTTGATAGGATTAACAACAATTTAGTAAATAGACAAGGTTATTAGTAAACATTTTAGGATTAGTATAATATGTGAGATTCATGTGAGGTTGGCCATTCTTTTGCAATTGAATTGGTTTTAAGCTTAGAAACATTCTTTTAATCAAGTTGCCGACTCAGTTTTAGAGTTGCCTTGTTTGGTTGATATTAGCAATTTTGATGTGGTGAAATATCTGAGCTTGGGAAAAGGTTATTAGTTGCTTGAATTCAACATATAATTCACAGAATTTAAAATCTTCGAAGTCTATTCATATCATGACTAACAAAAGCAATAGGTCAGGATTAAAAAAAGGGATCTTGGCTACAAAAGTGTGTTCTATACCAAAGGATGAAAACTACTTACACAAAAAATAAGTTAACAAAAGAAAAACCCTTGTCTTTCTCCTAGATTTGATGATGATTATGAAGAACTACCATTTGAGGACAATGATTAGTATTTTCCACCATTGATTTGGATGAAGCTGAGTAGTTGCAAAAGGAAACACATCTAAAACAACCTTATATTCTAAGTTAAAGAAGAGTACATGTTTGAATATTGCAGAGGTTTGGTCTCATTTTTTTTTCAATTGGAGAGATTTGAGGAATTTTACTTTGAAACTCTTGATCAACTTTCATCCAAAGATTTTCAATAGCTTTCTTTGGAAGATTTGTTCTCAACTATGTTGATTATAGTTTTCAAGGACAAATATCACCTAAATGTTGTTTCAAAATTAGAGATCCATAGAGGTACTACTACTATTGAAAAGAATCTGCTATTTGGAAGTCATGAAACAAATTTGGATTCAACAATTGTATCTTTGCAAAACAATGTTATTGAGTTGACTAACAAACTCAAATAATTACACAATAAGAATACAAAATTGGAGAACCAAATTAAGGAGTTATACCAAAAAGAACATGTATATGTTAAAGAAGGTTAATGTAGTGTTTTTCTGCAATAATTTGAAGAAATTGATTGATGTCCAAAGATTTGGAGCTTTCATCTCCTCTGATGTTGGGCATCCTTTCTTAATTCTCCTAAAAAAAAAATTGAGAAAATTTGTTCAAACTATGGTCATCGTGAGCATATTTCAATATGTTGTGCCAAATCCTTTGGGACCCTTTTTCATGGTAGGTTAGGGCACCATTCTTGTAGTGGTCCAATTCTACTGCCTATCATGGTGTAACCAGCTACTGTTAGGTTGCAATCAACCATCCAAGAGATGGATTTTCAACATTAGTATTCACTTGATGAAGAATTACAAGCCATTTCACCAACATTTGTTGAGCAAGGATCCCTATCAACATTAGTATCTATAAAGGAGAGCCATATAGATGACAATTATCTTAAGAAATCAAGAGGTTCTAGGACCTCAAAAAATAAAGTATAAACTTTCATAGTAATTCCAAAACCCTATCCTCAAAAAATAGAATATTTTAAATTGTGTTCAAAATCCTCCGACATCCCTTTTTCGTGGTGGGCCAGGACACCATTCTCATTGTAGTCCAATTCCATTGCTTGTCATGGTGCAACTAGCTACTGCTTGGTTGTAATTAATTATCCAAAAGATGGATTTTCAATATTAACATTCATTTGATGAAGAATTATAAGCTATTTCACTAACATTTGTTGCACAAGGATCTCCATCATCATCAGTACTTGTAAAGGAGAGCTATATAATGACAATTATCTCATTTCAAGAGGCTCTAGGGCCTTGCAAGTGGATTGCAAGTTTGTTGTAGGCATTTTCCTATTGTGCTAGTTTATGACATGTTGGTAAGTGTCTCTTTTCTCTTGATGTAATAGTTTCCCTAAGTCACGAGAAAAATCATTCATTTAATTATATTATATGTTTTTAAACATAATATTATAGAAAGTTTAAGTTTTTTTATTTGGTAATATTTTCTTGTTGCAATTTCTATCTTTACTAAGATTAACATTATTTGATTTAGATATATTATAAATTTAAATTTATGGAGAGATTATAGTGCTTTAAATCATATATAATTTGACTCACTATAAATTCAAATTAGATTTTTAGAATGAGCCACCAATATTTTTATTTGAGTTCATCAATTAATAGTCTTAGTTTTGCATGTTCAAAGATGCTTTGGGTGCATTGTTATTTATTTTGGTATTGATATTTAGTTTTAAAAATAAAACCTAAATTAATTTGATTTAGAAGATTCAACTTGCCACAAAGAAAGAGATGTCAGAAAGTATTCATTTTGTATGTGATGTAGCCACATCAAAACATATGTGTAACCTTAAGGTTAGAGTAATATGTTTTTAGGTAAGTCCTGATTTTTAGAATGCTGATAAAACAAGTAGCATAGAGATGGGTTTGATGGATAAAAAGATAATAATGTAATTTTAGTTCTGTTAGTTTCCTATCTTTTTTTTCATATTTATTGGCTAATTTTTTATATTTAAATGTATATTTAATATTTATACCAAGAAGTGATTGATGCAAGGTCTAATATAAAGTTTCTTGCTTTCAAGGTTTGAGAAATCCTCGATGAAAGGTAGTGCATACTTAATATAGAACCCTTGTGTTGTCCTCAACAATTATAAATGTAAAACTTCCAAAATAACTACATAGTTAAAGAGGTAATGGATTGACACTAGTATTACTGAATATAGTTTCTCCTTCTTGAAATTTAGTGGAATTCAAGTCATTAGAGATGAAATATTTTTAGTTTGTATGAAAATACCTCTAATATGATATTTAATGTTTTTATGAATGTGTATCAATATAGTATTACAAATTATTTGATTTTTTTGAATTTATCCTTGATATAACTAATATTATTAGAGAAATTATATATTAGGACAACAATTTTGAGAGTAAAAAACATGGTTGTAAAAGGCAGAGACTTGAAGTAGAACTAGAAGATATAGAGTAAACTGATTATTTAAATAATTTTTATCTAATATTGTGGTTATGTTTTTTTAGTTATGGTTAATTTTTAAAATCATGGTTATTTCAAATAATATTCACTTGATGTTTTATTTTTAAAATTATTATTTCAAAAAGAATGATATTAATATGACATTTTGGTCAATTTAGAAAGGAAATCATCTTTTTTTTTTTTTACTCTCTAAGGAGAATGAAGGACTTGTTGTTATTGTAATGCACTGTGTTAAGGTGAAAAACTTCAATGGTATTATGCTGATACTTCAATGGTATTATGTTATGTTATTTGATTATCTATCTTCATGTTAATTTGGTTACGCCTATTGTATCGTTAATTAAACTAAATATGATAATTCTATAATATTATATCATTTATGCTATTTATCTTAATTGTATTTGATTGTCTATTCTATTATTACTACATTTTTTAATTCTTTTATATTTATATTTTTTTATATTTTCTGATTTTTTTTTATAATACCCTTTATGTATTGTATATCTATACCAGTTTTTTTTTCAAATCAATTCTACAATATTTCTAACTTAGATTGTGTATGTTTATCTAAGATAGTTTTTGTTAAAAAAGTCAATTCTATGATTTTATTATACCTCAATATTATTATATGTACTTAAATTCAATTAAATTTGAAAAAAATTCAAACTTTTTAAGCCAAAAAAAAAAAAAAACCAATAAATTCTTAGTCAAAACTTTGAAATTTGAGTTACATTGCCATTGTATTTAAGATAAAATTAAAGTGTTATTAGAGATTGCTGCTAGATTCATATTTCTCTTTTAAGTTTATCAATTATGATTGTTCAACAAGTCAAAGATTCACTTATTATTAATTTCACAAAATTGATAAGAAAATCAAATAACTAAAGAATTTTTTCACTTGTAGATTTTAAAATAAATTTCCATATTTTCTAATGATATATATCAAACACACCAAATTTTATTTAATATGAAATTACAAAATACCTATTTCAAGTAGTATTTATAACAATAATATTTTATAATTATTTTTACAATTTTAAAATAGAATGAATTAAATGATGATGTTATTATATTAAATCTAATATAAAAGAATAAATATAAAAATTATATAATATCTTTATTCGTGTATGTGCTAGACTAGTCTATTACTAATAGACTTTCACCTGCAAATAAAAACCGATAGGTATCACACTTTTATTAAAAATTTTTCTGTCAAAATCACTTTATAATTAATTATATATTTTATTTTATATAAAATATAAATTGTATCAAAATATTGAACTTAATTTTATAAAAAAAAGGAATTATCTTTTTTTTTTTTTAAAAAAATCATCTATTAGAGAAATAACCATTTACAACTAATTTCCAATATATTAGAAAATAAAATTGTTATGTATATTTTCTAGAAATATGAGAAATGGGTTGGCAAAAACCCAAGAGATAAATCTAACTGATAAAAGGCCTAGAATCATTTAGGTCGCTGGTGACCTCACTTATAAGCTTCAGGTCGCTAAAGTTGAGACCTGCGAGAGCCCCAGCTCACAGGTTTTAGCTAGCTCCCAGCTTACAGGTCTCAGCTAGCTCCCAACTCACAGCTCACACTTAACTCGTAGGTCTCAACTAGCTTGCAAGTCTTAGCTAGCTCACAGGTTTCAGCTAGCTCCCAGCTTTCAGGTCACGAGACCTAACTCCCAACTCTCAACTCCCAAGGAGAGTTTTAACACTTCTTCAGTCAATATCAACTTGCGGGACCACACCAACCTGCAGGGCCCACTTGCAGAAATCAGTCTGCAGAAGCCAACCTGCAGTCTATAGAAGTCAACTTACAGAAGTCCAAATTGTCAACACATTTATTACTTGATGTAATAGATTTACAATTTATCAAATTACATTTGTACCTGCTCTGCTTCTATAAATAAGGGGAAAAAATCATTGTAAAGAGACAGCAACAATATATAGGCAGAAACTCTACCAAAATAGAGAGAGATCGAGAGTATCTCTGTAAACAAATTATGCTCAACAGAAATAAAATGATCCATGGATGTAGGAATCCAAACAAAGGATTTTAACCGAACCATGTTAAAAAATCTTTGATGTTCATCTTGTTCTTCCTTCTCTTTACTTTTACTGTTTTCTTGCATTTTCATAACCAGATTGCAATTTAGGGTTACAAGAACTACTTTGGTTGACTGAGATTTAGGCATACCAAATTTCATCGTCAACAAAAATTATCTATTAAAAAAAGAATTATATGTAGATTACTTTGAAATGACTTGAAAAAAAGTACTTGCAACTAATTTTTAATCTAAATTGGCTAACATGATTTTCATTTTTAATCTTAGAGAAGAACCTACTGCTACTAAGGGCAAACTAGAAAAGAGACTAAGAGAGTTAAGGAAGCTGAGGTGCTTTACCTCATACGGGCTTGAAAGATGCTTCCAAGCATATTAAATTCTTCAATCCTAAACTCTCTATCAAATTCTCCAAGGTTTCATTGGTTAGACAAATCTATGAAGGATTTGGCGAAGACTACTGGCATAGACTCTTAACTTTTCCTATCCTATAATGTTTTCAAATTTTAAAATATTTTGGATATCTTGGGTGTTATGAATTCACTTTTTCTAGTATTTTGGATATTTTGAGTATTATGAATATGCTTGTAAACATCTTATGACTTAGATAAATTCACATAATTCTTATTCTTATATATATGACTGGCTTTCAATGAGCCTAGGTTATTATATGGTCCACATTTTTATATCTTTCGACCAGTTTCCAATGGGCCTTGGTCATTATATTGCTTTTTGTCTTTAATTGAATTATATGTAGTATTGATTGAAATTGGGGGTTCGGGTTTGTGATAAGCTAATCGATGCTCTGGGATACTGATTATTTATTTTTACAATATATTGATGTGTGATGAATGTGTTTACTGAGATATGGTTTGTATTATTGTTTTTTCATAGTTGGGATTCTTTTGTGATTGATTTTCTTTCTTTGGAAAGAACTTGGACTGATGTACTAGCATGTTTGAATGATGACTCTTAAAATGCTGCTAGTGAATGGGCCAAATGGATGCATTAGAGTGATTGATATCTTTACTACTTGTAGTTATGTTAAGTTGTTACTCCGTGTTGGCTATTTTTCTTTGGGTTTCTTTGAAGCAATGTAACAAAGGTTTATGGCAAAAGTTGTTTGGTAGTCACTAAGCTAACTCGATGCTCACATGACCATTCTACCATTCTGAATACTTTAATAGATTGATTGAGATTAGAAGAAAAGGACATGAGGACATGTATAATACATACAATTTTAAGCAAGGTCTCCAAAAACATAATTAAAAAAAAGGAGAAACTAAGGAAACATTGTAATTACTTAAACCATTGCTAATTAGAGAATTACCTATACTACTGGATTTACCTTTGCACTCAGAGAATAATGGACCAAATTTATATTACTTGTGCTAATGAAGTTTGAGATTGTGGGTTGGCTAAGCAGCACCCCATTCTTGAAAGATATGGTAAGGTTCTGACATTATGGGCTTAGCCAGCAGACAATTTATTTTTCATTATTTCATTGCTATCTTATATGTTTACTTTTAGTTATTGCAAGATTGTTCTGATTTAGTTGAGTTTATATGGTGCAACCAGGGGTTCAGTTTTTAGCTGGCAGTTGACCAAATGGTTGCACACCAGTTGGCTTGTGGAGGTTTATGAGTATGATCTTTAATTTCTGTTGATTTCTTTGTTACTTATGTGCTATATAATATGTCTTAAAGTTATGTTTTTATCTTGTTATGTTGAAATTATGCTTAGTAGTGGGCTGTCATGGTATTGAGTTTTTGGACATGTGATATTCTTATTGGTTTTGTGCAAATACGATAATTTTGGTGATTGGTTGATAAGGTTTTGCCTTGCTTGTTAGTACACTGGGTTGTTATTACTCTGCATCTTTGGAAGCTATGCATGGTGAGCATGTGATTATGTTCTGTTGAAATGCTTGAAAATTTTCAGCCTGTTAGAATATGAAAAGAAGTTATAAAAGGGAAACTAAAAACATGTGTGATAACCATAGGGCCAATAGCCTATTAAATAAGCCGAACAATAGAAGCTCGAAGCCCAATTCAATAGCTCAGCTAAGGGCTCAAGTTGGGTAGAAGATCCTTTTACCCTCAAAACATTTATAAATAGAAATGTATACTTTCAATTTACATTATTGAATGCTTCACACTTTTATTTAAATTCTCTTTAACTTTAGCATTGAAGAAGCTTTCGTGGTCTCCACCATTCAAGCCTTTGTGTAAGTAACTTCCAGCCACTACATCTAGGAACCAAAGTTTGGACATGTTGATGGTGAATTTCAGTTTAGTCAAAATCTAGCTAACCAGAAGAGTTCTTTTGGGACTTGAACTATTTTTTGGTTGAGCAAGCAAGGAAATGAGGGGATAGAGAGGAAGAATAGCAACCAGACAGAGAGACTTTTAACGTGGTTTAGCCAAAACTGGGCAGCACTGGTCCCTACGTACACGGTAGTTGTTTTATTAGTCTGGAGAAACTTTAATAGAGTTTTGGTACCTAGATTCAACATGCCCTACAGGGATCTCCCTCCTCTTATTTATAGAGGCTGGGGAGGTTACAATTGTAATTACATAAGTTATATTTTTGTTGCATCAAAATAAATGTTACAAGATAGCCTAGACTATTGTAAAATGGCTTCTACAAGCTGCTAGTTAACTTCTAAAGCTCTATTTTCTACAGGTGGGCCCTGCATGCTACTTCTTACAAACTAGCCTCACGAACCAAGTCTGAGTGGGTCATTGCTTCAGGTTTACCCTTGGTAAGCTCATTGCTGAGCATGACACTATGTCCATGTGCTGGGTCACTACTGGACTTCGGTTAGCGAGGACGAACTTCACGAGCTCCACTGCCAAAGTCGAACTTGCATATAGCGAGTTGTTAGCTATGTGAGTCGGGACTTGTTCCTCCGCAAGCTGGGGCTTCTGTCTCATTCTATTGTTCATGTAGTTAACGATCTAGCAAGCTTAGCTCTTTTCTCACTTAGTCTGATCTACCACCAGGCCTTTGCTAGCCTATTTTGCAGAACCAGATAATGCCTATAATATAAGCCCCCAACTCTCAGCTCACTTCATGGGCTAGGAGTTAGAACAGTTTTGCTGGTAAAGGGTTTCCTTCACGGATTATCATATAGTCAAAGTCTTTGGTCAGCCTATCGTTTCATCTGATCCAGGCTATACTTTCTACTGTATGTGCTTCACAACCATTGGCAGGCTAGCCTCATTTTCTTCTGAAGCATTTAATAGAAGTGGTTAGGACACTCTCATAGACTCTTTGGTAAAACCAGGCTGGTCTATTTAAAGCATGGGAAGTTTTTCTTCCTTCATCCATAGAGTGAACTAATGGGTGCCTCAGATAAGCCCCTTATATTTTTGTTGGTGTGCCTTTCTGATAAGGCGTGTATGATTTGCTGCATAGGAAACCTTTATAGGCAATCCTTCTTCAAGGATTTAAAAGGATCTTATATAGATCTTGGATTATTTTCTCATGGTGATGCTATAGGGTTTTGCTCCTCCAGCCACATCCACTGACTTCTCAACTTCGGGGGGAAAGGTATGCTGGAAAGGAGCTTTGAACCAAGGAGGGTGACTAGAAGAATATTAAGGAGTGGATACGCTCATCAACCCTCCTACTGGTGCTAGCTAGAGTTCGTCTCCTAGGAGCCAGTCTTCTTTCCAAAATGTAATAGCCATAGGCTTCTTCTGTATTAATTTGTATTTTGAATCTCGATGATGTAAATATACCTTGTTGAGGCTTTCAATGAATGAAATTTTTTCCTTATTTCTAAAATGTTGTACTGTGTTTGAATATTCTATACATCACAGATGACAATATGAATTTCTGCAAATCATAGTAAAATGAGATACTAGAATAACTAATCGACTATGTGATAACACAATATTTGACACATCTATTTGTCCTCATGCTTAGCATTTTAAGAGCTTAAATGAATCAATTCCAGCTATGCTAACA
>JANHAO010001556.1:0-34195 GCA_026873985.1 Saraca asoca
ATATTATTAATTATGTCAGTGTGCAAGAGTGTGATTTTCACTTTGACTGTGAAGTGCATGTAAATCATGATGATCTGTCATAAGAGTATTGAGATAAGAAAGAATGTGTGCAATACATAACTGCAGAAGCGATACATATCTGGTGAAAAACAAAGTAGAGATTATAAAGTGAAAGGTAAACTTGCTTGAACAAAACAATCATGGAAATGAAGACGAAGAAGGGAAGCCCCCATGCGGGCCTCCTTTTGAACAGCAGAGTTCACGGCTGATCTGATTGTAGAAAGGGCTCCTGGGCATGTTGTTGCGTAAAAATTAGAGGACAACTGAGCTGACACTGTCCCTATAACTATGACAAATAAACTTAAGAAGAAGAAGCAGCTGGCTCTCAACTGAGGGAACTTAACAGCCATTGCTAAAGGCAAGGGGATATAGAAGAAAAAGCCAAGTGTGACGAATTGTAATTTGAGTGTTTAGAGCCATAAATCCGTCACTTATTTATATACGAGATTTAGCTCTTTTAGTTCTCATTCCATATTCAATGGGTCAACTTCTTTAAAAAAAAAATAACAATACAAAATGATTTTAAAAAAAGACCAAATTTAAATATAGCAAAGATGGCTAGGCCATCTGAAGGGGTCGATTAAGTTGGGGTTAGGCTGCATTTTTCTAATCACATTGACTTGTTAAAATCATTTTTCTTTCTTCCTTAATTAACCCAGACCCTGTGTCCACCACAATCCTTTTGGTGGAAGTGTGACTAGTCAAATTTAAAGGAACACATACTTTTCTCACATAGTTATCTTTCGAAACCGAGAATTTTAAAAGTGGTTTGCTAAAAAAAAAAAAATCATCTCTTTTTATTTGCTATATGCTCTATGCTATATGCGTAGCAATTATTTCCAACAGCAACCTTAATTTAAAATCCTTAGTTAAAGGACTCTGTAACACCTTAGAAAAAGAAGAAAATAAGAAAATAAATTAAAAAATTAATCTGGTGGACTAAAACTAAAATTTTAAAAATTTTGCTATGGTCAAAGCATGAATTTTCTTTTTTTTGGTGGACTATATTGAATGTGTTGAAGTTTTGTTGGGGCCAAAGTGCGACTTTCCCCATTTCATTTTTGTTTTCTTTAAACCGGACACTGACTTCTTCTCCTTCATTTTCCCATACAAGCTCTACTTCCTAGCCTCCCTCTGTCTTTTATTTCTTCATTTTGCCTTTGACAATCCAACTATCATCTGGCTTTTTCTTCTTTTCTCTTTGATCTAAGAACCATCTCTTCAAGTTGATCCTCTGAGCTAAGTTCCCTTTTTGCTAAGCTGATGCAACAGTAAAGGCTCCCCTGCTCTGGCTCTGCACCTTCCTTCTTCTTCCACCTTTTTCCAACAATTGGAGCTATCGGCTCAATTGTTCTTCCTTTTCTTCCATTTAGCTCTATCCAAACAGCAACCAGCTACTCCTCTTCTTTTTTGGCAACTCCCCAATGCGAAGACAAGATAGATTCTGATGTCTTCTCTCCATCTCTGGCAGTCCTCCAACCACTAACTACTACCCCAACCTATCCATTAGCTCTAGAAGTCACTAGGAGGAAGCTAGAGCCTGAAAAGTAATGCATTGAAGTTCTCTGTTCGACTGCTTCCTTTTTTCGGCAAAATCAGCTTCTCTGACTGGTTGACTTGCTGGCCAAACTCTTCCTCCGACCAATCTTCCTCCTTTCAGGCTACTGCAACACAATCTGCTCTTTCCTTTTTTGGCCAATTGGTGGTAAGCCATTTATCCACTCTTTGCATCTAATTTCCTTTTGAGCTATAGTAGACTTAGATAATCAATGAAATTTAATCAAAAGAAACTAAAATAGATTTTTTGGGTGTTGCTTAAAGATCTGGACATTAAAGTTTATAAAAAAAAAATAAGATAGAGGAGAAAGAAGATCTTAGGATCATCTTGCCACTAGAGGTGAGTGGATAATCCTGCTCTCTTGTGAATCTTGTTTTGCAAAACAAAATAATTTTTATTATCTAGAGCATTACCATTTCTAAGTACAATAAGTATTGATATTAGCTTGACTCGAAATTTTTATTATATATTACATAGATTTGAAAATGATTTATCATAGTGTATCTATGCATTTTATAATAATTACTGTTTATAGAGTTAGTGATTTCATTTTATCATGATATTGAATTTTTAATATTACAGAATTTTATGCTACCTGGAATGATTGACCATATTTTCCAAACACTGATATCATGAATTGATTAGAATTGTTTCTTATTTCTGGATATATCTTTTTGAACTCCTAAATCCATTGGAAATGCCTTGAAAAACCCTCAAGTGCACTTGTGATTAGAATATCTGTTAGAGAAATAAGGGGAAAATATCTGAATATATAATAGTCACATAAGGTGTATTATGATGATATGTGTTAGGTACAATTACCTTTAAGAATTATCCTCTGGATTCCAACTACATTTTGAAATTCCAAAAATTCTTTGATACTTGAATATTGGTACATTTCAAAGGATTTTAATGAGTTCTCTTGTGTTATTATTTTGATGAATATTTCCCATTATATTATCCTCTACTTCAAATTTTAAATTGTTGATCACTTCATTTACTAACATGATTCTTTCGACAAATCTAAGAATATGAATTTATTGTGGATTATTTCTCTTAAACTATTAAGTATTATCTTTGCAAATATGGGTTTTTCTGCTTAGATTCTAAATAGAAATTGCAAAATGAGTTTTGGTTTTTCTATGGGATTATCTACTCACTTAGTTTTTATGAAACTCACCACATTTTTCCTTCCTATTTTTAGGAGCTCGAAGTCACCTCCACCATCCATCCTTACCCATCTAGTTCAAGATCTGTTCCTTGACTAAGTAGATCATTTCCTGCAAAGCTTAAGATATATAAATAGTATAAATGTCCGCAGTTGGCATAAGTGTCATGTGCATATGCTTTGTCTAAATGTTGCCCAGTAGGTTACAGACTTGTATTGCCTGGGTTGTTATGATTTTGATTTTTGCTATGCAGGTTATGTATAGGGCATATAGCCCTTGTATGTTTTATTGGCTTTATGCCCGAAAATTAAAAAAATAGAGGAAACTTTAGTAGATTTTTAATAGAAATTAAATGGAAATGTTTGATTTATGCATTGAAATGATAGTAGTTTTGAGAAAGTTATACCATACTAGGAATGTCTCTGCATTGTTAAGCTCATAGAAAGTTTCCCAACAGTGATCTTCTATGTTAGTCACGTGCTATGGATCGCGACATGACAAAGTTAGTATTAAAGTATGGTCTTAAGTCTAGGCACAAGATTATAGGCCTCCAACTGCCAAATTGGGATAAACATGCCGGGTTCATGTTAGTAAGCCCAAAGCACGATACATGAATGAGGATATGTTGATTCTCACACCATGAATATGTTGAAAATCTCCACATTACCTAAGTCTTTTATTCCTACTTATACAAATGTATTTGAATCTTGCCTAAACAAATACTTTTGTTTGATAATAGGAAGATACCATCTAGAATTAGATCCTTGGCTTACCTTGGATGCTAATCAGAAGAAGTATCCAAAGGAGCCTCGTACAAACCATCTTCCTCACCATCATTACCTCAATGTAGAGGTAGGACTAGGGGCTAAGGCAGGATTGCACATGAAGAGGTGTAGCCAAAAACTCTCCAACTTGAAATAGATGCTCTTTCGACTTCTAGAGCTTAAGTTAGCCCATCCATGTCAAATGCCCTAGCATGGGCCACAAACTTATAAAGAGTCATAAATGAATTCATGGATGAACTGACTCAACAGAGACTCTAAAGGCAATGACAAGAGGGGCCTGAAACTCATTTGCCTTCACCCCCTCCACCTCTTGAAGTACCAACCACTATGAATTTCAAAAACCACTAGCAAGAGTTTCAAAAGCTCAAGCCTCCCAGGTATTCAGGTATTGGGTCATTAGTAAACCCTTTTCTATTCCTAGACTAGATTAAGTGACTATGGCGGGTCCTTAAATATTTAGAAGATATTGCTATAAAGCTGGTTGGATTCAAACTAGATGGATCCATGGTAGATTGGTGTAGAGGCTAGGAAAACCATGGATTAGCAGGAGATGGGCCAACACCTAGGACATGTTTCATACAACTTTCTTGTAGCAATTCTTTCTTGAAAGACATGCCAAATTACGAGAATTCTATAATTTGAAAGAAAGGGGATCATCATTTTCTAAATTTGATAGACATATGACCCCTACAGAAAGGGACAAGACCAGGAAATTTGTTAATGACCTTAATGATAATTATTTCAATGTCATTTTGGTCAGTAAGGGCACCACGTACGAACAGGTGTACAATCGGGCTATAAAACTGGAAGTAAGATTCATGGAAAGGAAAATAGAAAGAAAAGCCCAGGGCAATACAAGAAATCAAAACTTAAGGGTGTCAGTGGAAATTCTAGAAGATCGACATCCTCAGCTTCCAGTGCACCTCCTTCTTGGAAGCCTAATGTACCAATACCCCTATGAAATCCAAGTGCAGGTAATCCAAGTAGGAGGCCTGATGTGCTACTACTTTTAACCATCACCCTTTTAGAGGATCCAGTTCTAGCCATCCTACTCCAGTCAAGCTTAAGGTACTTGAGCCATGCCAAACCTATGGGAAAGCTCATTTAGGGACATTCAGATGAGAAACTAAAGCTCGTTTCAAAGGTGGCCAGATAGGCTATATGGTAAGCAATTATACTTACTTTACTACCTTGCCTAGTGGCATCAGGGCACAAGTGCATCAGGGCATGCTTTGCCTCAATCTATAGCATCCACGAGGCCTCCATTATCTGATTTTGCTACAAGAGAGGGAGGTAAAGGATCAATTAATAGAGGTCATGGTAGCAAACAGAGAGCTATTATGAGAGTATATCCCTTGACAAGACAGGATGCCTAGGCCAATAATGCTATGGTTACAAGTACTTTACTAGTTAACTTTATTTCAGCATGTGTATTATTTGATCTAAGTGCAACCCACCTATTTGACATTATGACTTGCTAGACCCTGACTCCCTCTAGAATCACAGTTGTTAGTATCTACTCCTCTAGGTTAGATATTGATTGCTTGTGATATGATTTCTTCTTGTGAGATTGATGTGTAAGGAACTATTTTGCCTGTTGATTTGATTGTGTTGAACATGGTTAATTTTGATGTTATCTTGGGTATGGATTGGTTATCAACACATCATGCATGTGTTGATTGTCATAATAAACTGGTTAATTTTCATGTACCAAATAGAGAAGTTCTTTTACTTCAGGAAGACAGAAGTGATATTCCTATCAACCTTATTTCCACTTTGAGTGCCAGAAAGATCATTAATACGGGATGTGAGGCTTATCTATCATTTATTTAGGACACAAAACTAATGGAGTAGAAGGTAAAGAATGTACTAGTGGTTCAAGATTTCTGTGATGTTTTTCCTAAAAAAACTACCCAGAATGCCACTAGAACGAGAGGTTAAGTTCTGCATTAATATTATTCCTGGAACTAGCCATATTTCTATCCCACCAAACCATATGGCACCAACTGAATTAAAAGAGTTGAAAGTGTAACTATAGGACTTAGTAGATAAGTGTTTTATCCATCCTAGTACTTCACCATGCAGAGTTCCTGTATTATTTGTTAAGAAGAATGATGAAACTTTAAGACTGTGCATTGATTACAAGCAGTTGAGTAAAGTTATAGTGAAGAAAAGTATCTATTGCCTAGAATCAATGATCTGTTTGATTAGCTCTAGGGTGCGTAATTCTTTTCCAAGATTAACTTGTGATCAGGCTATCACCAACTGCAAATTCGAAAGGAAGACATCCCAAAAACTACTTTTTGCTCATGGTATGGTCATTATAAATTACTTATGATGTCTTTTGGACTGACTAATGCTCCCACAGCTTTCATGGACCTAATGAATAAGATTTTTAAACCCTTCCTAAATCAATTTGTAATTGTGTTCATTGATGACATCTTGGTGTATTCCCCTAATGAATAGGCTCATAAACAACATCTTATAATAGAATTGCAAACTCTCAAAGAGCATCAACTGTATGCTAAATTTTCAAAGTGTGAGTTCTGATTATCCAGTGTAAACACATAGTTTCTAAAGAAGGGATCAATGTAGATCTCAGGAAGGTAAAAGTGGTCCAAAACTAGCCTAGACCTACCTTAGTGATTAAGATTCAAAGCTTCTTGGGTTTGGCTAGGTATTATCACCAATCTATAAAAGACTTCTCTCAAATTCCAGCCCTATTGACTAAGTTGACTCAAAAGTATACCAAATTTGTATGGTCTAATTCTTGTGAAGTAAGTTTTTAATGACTTAAGGAGTGTTTGACTACAACGCCAATATTGGCCTTACCTACCAATGATGGTAACTATACTATTTATTGTGATGCCTTCAGGATTAACCCTGGGTGTGTTTTGATGCAGCAAGATAGAGTCATAGCCTATGCATCAAGGTAAATTAAGAAACATAAATAGAATTACCACAATCATGATCTAGAAATGGTTGTGATAGTGTTTGCATTGAAGATTTGGTGTTATTATCTGTATAGTGAGAAGTGTGAGATTTACACATATCACAATAGTTTGAAGTATATCTTCAAGTAGAAAAACCTGAACCTGAGGCAATGCTGCTAGATGGAATTGATGAAGAATTATAATTGCTCTATCTTGTACCATCAAGGTAAGGCCAATGTAGTGGCCGATGCATTGAGTTGAAAGTTGACTGGAAGTCTTGCTCACATTAAGGTTCATAAGAGGCCGATCATTTGAGAGATGCACTGGGTGGAAGCCTATGGAGTTCAATTGCAAATATTAAAACCCAGGATATTCATGGCCCATGTGCAACTATAGTTTCTTCTTGTTGATCAAATTGTGACTACACAGGCTTAGGATATAGACATGAATAGGTTGCTTGATAAAATGAAGAAGGAACCAGATTTGGCTTGGCAAGAAATGACAAAAGAGCCTTGACTTATCATGGTCACATATAAGTGCTTGAAGTTTCTAATCTGTGACATCAACTTATGCATATAGCTCATTCCTTTTCCTTTTCTTATGCTATGCACCCTAATAGTAACAAGATGTATCAAGATCTAAAAATAGATTATTAGTGTGAAGGAATGAAATGGGACATAGTAGAATTTGTTTCCTGATGTCTCACATGTCAGCAAGTGAAAGTTGGGCACTAGAGACCCACAAGCTTGCATCAAAATCTAGAGATTCCTAAATGGAAATGGGAGAGTGTAACCATGGACTTCTTTATTGGGCTACCAAGAACTCCGAAGGGCTATGATTATATCTAGGTGATTGTTGATCATTTGACAAAGAATGGTCACTTCTTCCTATGAAAACCACTTATTCAACCTCTCAGTACACCCAATTGTAACTAGACCGAATTATGTCCCTACATAGAGTTCCATTGTTAATTATATCTACCTGATGTATTCAATTCACTGCATGATTTTAGAGATCTTTTCAAGAGGCTTTAGGTCACAACTTCATTTCAACACAGCCTTTCACTCTTAAACTGATGGTCAATATGAGAGAACCATTCAAGTTTTAGAAGATATGCTTCAAGCTTGTGTGCTGGAGTTTGAAAGTAGTTAGGAGCAATACCTACCCATGATTGAATTTTCCTATAATGACGACTATTATTGTACAATTTAAATGGCTCTTTTCAAAGCATTATATGGAAGGAAATGTAGGTCTTTGATTGGATGGTTTGAAATAGGTGAGATGAAGTTATTGGGTCCAAATTTAGTACAGGATGCAAATGAAAAAGTCAAAATCATCAAAGAAAAGTTAATGACTGCTTAGAGTCGGCAAAAGTCCTATGCAGACAAGAGAAAAAGGGACTTGGAATTTCAAGTAGGTGATCAAGTGTTTTTGAAAATATCACCCATGAAATGAGTAATGAGATTTGGTGTATATAGGCTTATTTGATAGGCACTGTAGCATATAGGCTAAATCTACCCCCCCCCCAGAATTGGAAAGCATATGTCCTGTTTTCCATTTGTCCATATTGAAGAAGTATGTTCCAGATCCATCTAACATCCTTCCCCAAATTCTAATTGAGTTAGACAGTCATCTAACTTATAAGGAGCATTTTGTAGCTATAGTTAACTGACAAGTCAAAAAGCTCCGCTCTAAAGAATATCCTTCTGTAAAGGTCCTATGGGAAAATCATGACAAAGAAGAGATGCCTTGGGAACCTGAGCCGATTATGAAGGATAAATACCCCCCATCTGTTCAAATGACTTATCGGTATAGATATTCACTTCTTATGTCTTTGGAACCTTATTTTCAGTTGATAACCTAGTACTTCATTTTGATCCTATATAACTATGCTTTTAGAATTAGAGGATGAATTCATTTGATGAGGGAGAGTTTGTAACACCCTACAGAAAAAAAGAAAATAAGAAAATAAATAAAAAAATTAATTTGCTAAACTAAGACAAAAATTTTAAAAATTTTGTTGTGGTCAACGCATGAATTTTCCTTTTTTTAGTGGACTGATTGAATGTGTTGAAGTTTTGTTAGGGCCAAAGCACGATTTTCCCCATTTCACTTTTGCTTTCTTTAAACTAGACATTGACTTCTTCTCCCTCATTTTCCAGTATAATCTCTACTTCTTGGCCTCTCTCCGTCTTTTATTTCTTCTTCATCTCTAGCAAACTAACTACCATCTGAATTCTTCTTCTTGTCTCTTCAATCTGCTAACCTTCTTTGCAAGTTAATCCTCTAAGTTGAGCTCCTTTTTTGCCAAATCGAATGCCTCCTCTGCTCTAGCTTTACTCCTTCCTTCTTCTTCCACCTTTGTCTAGCTAGTGGAGCTGTCGACTCAGCTACTCTTCCTTTTCTTCCATTTAGCTCCATCCAAACAGCAGCCAACTACTCCTCTTCTTTTTTAACGAGGTAAAGTCATAATTAGGTTTTAAAATGTTGTGATTGTTTTTTTTTTCAAAAAAAGTTATTGAATACTAAAGATGACACTAAACAACTACTTATAAGAGTTATAGTTGCATTTATTGCTATTTTTTAGGTTCATTTTTTTTAAAAAAAATTATAACCTTCTATAAATTTTGTTTAAAACAAGTTTGTGAGTAAATTTTTGTAATTTCATCAATAAAACTTATGAAAATGAAAATTTTTAGAAAAGTATAAAAAGCTTTATTTTTTTTATAAAAATATAAATGCATACCCAAAAGTTATCCTATTTTAAAACTGTTATGGGTATTTTTGGAACTACACAAATGGGCTGATAAAAGCTCAATGGATAGGCTCAGTTGATAAGGGCCCAGCTTAACTAGAATTGAGGTCACTGGAGCAAAGCATTAGGTCACTAATTACGAACTTAAATCACTAATCAACAAAAGTTAAAGTAGCAACCTCAGGTCGTTAAGTATGAGGTTTAGCCCGCAGCTCAAAGCATATTTTCCCAACCATTAATTCAAAAAAATTCATTCAATTACCTATTTAATATAAATCTGTTGTTAACCATTATGTAACCAATTGATGACTCATTTCTACTATAGAATTACATTATAACACCCCGGCCACTATAAAAAAGGGTTGAAATCATTGTAAAAAAGGACATGAATGACAAAATACTGATACTCAGCAAAAAATAATGAAATAAGATAACCATGGATGTAAGCATTGTACTCAACTGAATCACATTAAAAACTCTTGGTGTCATCTTATTCTTCCTCTCTCTCTCTCTCTCTCTTCCTTACAATTTTGCCTTCACAAATTACAGTTCGAGGTTCTAGACTTGGATTGACCAAATTTACATGTCAATATTTTGGCACTAGAATAAGGGTCCTAAACTGTATTTTCCTTGATTTTTCATCTAATTGTGATGGCTAAAGGAACAACCACCAAGAGTTTAAACACTGCAGCTAACCAGTTTGATGGTCATATGGAATAGCAGTGGGATGTGTTACCAATTGAAGGCCTAGTTCTTCCTGCGGTAAGTGCTTCCACTATCTCCACCATAGGTGCTATTGTTGGCATGCCTCCATTGGCCCATTGCCAGCCTGCTACTATTCTTGGGACTGATGGAGTAGAAGTGTAGCATCAACATCATGAAGTGCTTGAGAACATGGTTAGAGAATTGGCTAAAGCATTAGGGCATTGACCCAAGCACATGCCCAAGGCACACAAAAGCAAGTTAGGGTGCTGCACAGAGAAAAGCACACCAGCAGCCATAGGGAGAAGCTTAAGAGGAGAGGCTAATTAGAATAGAACTTCAACACACTTATTCAGTTCACTCTTCTAACTTACGGCCAAGGTTGAAGGTCTGCCAAGCTCGTGAGGATGATAATGAAGATAGTCAATGACGTGGGGGTTCGTGTTGAGTTGAAAGCTCAAACAGAACCAATCAAGGATACATTATAGATTAATACTCGTCAGGCCACGGACATAGCAGAAAGCATAAAATCTCATATCGCCATTCCCATAACCAGGAAAGTAAAAGGAGCCAGTAATCTTCTAGCTGTTGATCTGAGGCACAGGACCAAATAGTAGAAGAGCTGCTTCAGAGAGTATAGCAATTAGAAGAATGCCCCCAAGCTTAGGATTGTCAAGATTGTTATGATGGGAAGATGCCATTCACCAAGGAAATCAAGACAGAGCCTCTTCTTCACAGGTTCAAGATTCCTATTATCCCACAATACAATGGGGATAGTGGCCTATACGACCACCTAGATGCATTCAATGTACAGATAGATCTTCAAATGACCAATCCTTTGGTTAAGTGTCATATCGTCCCTGCCACTCTTGGAGACATACCTTGAGTATGGCTTAGAAATCTCAAAGCTCACAACATTGACAGTTGGGAAGAGTGCCAAAGGAAATTCATCAACCAGTACAAACCGAGAAGGCAGCTCGTATCCTCCTACTACCTTGCAACGGTCTTTTAGTGGAAGAACAAATCACTCAAAGACTACATCACCTAGTTCAGGCACAAGGTCAGCAGTATAGAGAATCCCTCATATGAGAGCATCTTGACAGTAATCTTAACAAGACTCCGCAAGGATGGAAAGTTATATGAAAGTATATACAAGTCTCTAGTAAGGGACCTGGGTAAGTTTTATGAATGAGCTACCAAAGAGATCAAGTGGGAGGAGACCTTTGGCCCTGAGAAGTCTAATCAGAAGGACGAAGTGAATAGCTCAAACCAAAATAAAAAGAAAAACTATGAAGGAAACGACAAAAAGAGTTAGAAGGATGGCTCTAACAATCAGGTTACAAAGAAAGCCAGGAATGAGTGACCTTAGTGTCAAGGTTGTCATGTTAGCTACAGCATCCTATTAGACACTCAAGATAAGATATTTGTAATGGAGAAGGATAAGGAGGACTTCAAGAAGCCCAATCCCATAAAGACTCCCAACAAGCTGAGAAACAAAGACCAGTTTTGTGCATACCATGATGAACTCGGGCACAATACTTTGAATCACTAGGCACTCAAAGATGCGATTGAGGATCTGATCAAGAGAGGTTGCGTAAAAGACTATGTGATATGACTTATGGGACAACAACCTCAACAGCCCCAGTGGGATCTCGAGCAAAAGCAGGCATCTAGAGTGAGAACCATATTCACGATTCTATAATGTTATTCAAATATTAATGAGAGCACCCAAATTTGTCCTCAAATTTTTATGTTTATTAAGTGTTGAATAAATTTTCAGCATAGTATTATATAGGAAGGTCTTAGTTTGTACTTAAAAATATTGGTGATCTCATACTACGCCTTATTCTTTCTGAAGCTCGCAAGGTCAATAATGAAACACTAGGTCTAAACTGGAGGGGGCCATACATAATCAAGGAAGACTTGGGAAATGGAGCTTATTATTTAACAAATATGAATAGAGCTGAAGTTCCACACGCTTAGAATGCTGAGCATCTGCACCTATATTTTCGATAAATTTGAGCTCACCTTTCTAATCCTGTAATGTTATTCAGAAACTAATAAAAGCACTTCAAACTTTTATGTCTACTAATCTTTGGATAAATTTTCAACAAAGTGTTATGTAGGAAGCAAGCTACTCTCAAGGTCAATAGAGCCATGGTTTGCTAGTTGGGGCCCATTCAAGGCAACCGGAGAGTCGTTATGGCTTACTAAGTATTCATCTTAGTTCAAACCCAAATAAGGGCATTCATTACTAGCTAAGGCATGGCCTACCTGGGCAATTCATTGCTAGCTGAGGCACAACCTACCTAGGCAATTTATTACATGCTGAGGCGTAACCTACCTAGGCAATTCATTAAATGTTGAGGTGCAACCTACCAAGGCAATTCATTGCTAGCTGAGACTTAACCTACCTAGGCATTCATTGCTAGCCGAGGCATGACCTACCTGAGCATTCATTGCTAGCTGAGGCGTGACCTACCTGGGCATTCATTACTAGTTGAGGCATGACTTACTTGGGTATTCATTGCTAGCTGAGGCGCAACCTACTAGGCATTAACTAGTAGTTGAGGTACAACCTATTGAGCATTAACTACTAGTTGAGGCATGACCTACTAGGCATTCACTGCCAGTTAAGGCGCGACTTACTAGGCATTCACTACTACCTGAGGTGTGACTTACTGGGCATTAATTGTTAGCTATGGCATGACCTACTGGACATTCATTGCTAGCTAATGGGCCATTTACTGGGCATTCACTGCTAGCTGAGACACTACCTATTGGGCATTCATCGTTAGCTAAGGTGCAACCTACTAGGCATTTAACTTAACGAATTTACAAAGTCATGGTTTACTAGCTAAAGTGCGACCTATTGGGCATTCATTACTAGCTAAGGTGTGACCTACAGGGCATTCATCATTAGCTGAGGCACAATCTACTGGGCATTCATTGCTAGCTGAGGTGCAACTTACTAGGAATTCATTGCTAGTTGAGGTGTGACCTAATAGGCATTCACTACTAGCTGAGGTGTGACCTACTAGGCATTCACCACTAGTTGAGGCACAACCTACTAGGTATTCACTACTAGTTAATGTGCAACCTACCGAGCATTAACTGCTAGCTGAAGCGCGACCTATTAGGCATTCACTGCTAGCTAAGGCATGACCTATAGGGCATTCACTACTAGCTGAGGCACAACCTACTAGGCATTCATTGCTAGCTAAGGCGCGATCTACTGAGCTTTCATTGCTAGTTGTGACACAACCTACTGGGCATGCATTGCTAGCTGATGTGCAACCTACTGGGCATTCACTACTAGCTAAGGCGCGACCTACTAGGCATTTATTGCTAGCTAAGGTGCAATCCATTAGGCATTCAACTTGACTAGTGCTTATTAAGCCATGATGTGCTAGCTGAGGTATCATCTACAACCTATTGAACATTCAATAATGGAAATTAAGAAGAGTAAAGCAAGAACATTATGAAGTTCATCAAAAGCCTCATCCAACGAGGTGAATGTACATATGAAAATTCAAGAAATGAAACTCAAAATTACAGAAGTTTAACTAACGACATGGCAGATCGTAGTTGCCAACCCAACAACTACAACTCCCAATCCGTAGATCGCGTTAAAAGCTTGGGACTAATGTTGTGAGTATTTTTGGAACCACACAAATGAGCTAGTAAAAGCTCAATAGACAGGCCCAGTTAATAAGGGCCCAACTTAACCAAGATTGAGATCACTGGAGCAAAGTATTATGTCGCTAATTGTGAACACAGATCGTTAGTCAATAAGAGTTAAAGCAGCAACCCCAGGTCGTTAAGGACAAGGTTTAGCCTATAACTCGAAGTATGTTTTCCCGACCATCAATTCAAAGAAATCTGTTCAATTACCTATTTAATAGAAATTTGTTGTTGACCATTATGTAATCAATTGATGACTCATTTTCGTTATGGAATTACATTGCAACAACTCAGCCACTATAAAAAAGGCATTGAAATAATTGTAAAAAAAGACACAAACAACAAAATACTGATACTCAACAAAAAATACTGAAATAAGATAACTGTGAGCGTAAGCATTGTATTCGGTTGAATCACATTAAAAAATCTTAGTGTCATCTTGTTCTCTCTCTCTCCCCCTTCCTTACAATTTTGCTTTCACAAATTGCAATTTGGGATTCTGAACTTAGATTAGCTAAATTTACACGTCAACAAAAACTATTTTGTCTCTGTTATATCATGAAATTGAAAAGATCAAAGATTCTTCTCATTACATAAGAAAAACATATTATAGACTTTATTATTATATAAGGTATATGATGAGCAAGCAGCTGGATGTGGGACCATCAATTGAGTTCGAAACTGTAGTTGCGGTATTCGTTTCCTAATTATGATATAATTAGAAAACTAATGTGATTTTTTCATGATAAAATTTTTCATAATAAATATAAATAATCTTCAATCCATCGTCTCTCTCTCTGAAAAAAAAAAAAGGATGCAGTATATTAATTCGACATTTATAATTCTACATATGATTAAAGAAAAGATAATTTTATTGGATGTTTTTATCAATAAATTATTTTTAAAAAATCTCAAAATAAATTAATCAATAAAAATATAAATTTAAAAAAAATGAATCCAACAAGGAAAACATTTAACCTCTTAAGAGGTTAAGCTCCCCATAATTTAAATGAAGCCTTGTCTATAATCATAGATTATTCCTTCTAAGATACCTGTTATTAACTGTAGTGTGGCCTATCATTTATATTTATATGTACTAATATTCGAAAGGAACTCCTCACCTTGAAATATACCTTCTGTTAAACCAAATAAATCCAACAAATCAATAGCAACAATATTTTTTGTTACATGAAGATTTAAATCCTCATTAGGTATAAATACTTATGATTTAAATATTTTTAAACATAATTCTTAACATTCTAATTTACAATTTAAATTTGAAGGTCAAAGCTTTTTGTGGCTTTACTTAATAACTTCAATTCTCTGAATTAGCTAGATTGTTTCCTGGCATGCGTTCTATGTCTATCAATTTATATTTCTTCTTGCTTACGCATGCGTTGGCTTAGCGACATATATAAAGATTCATTCCATAACTAAGCTACGAAATTGTAAAATGATATAAGCACAATTCTAGAAGACCAACTGAGACAAACTCTCGTTACTTCATACATTAATTTCCCTAAAATTCCTACTTTATTTTAAATGACATCCAGCTTTTGTTAGAATTTTCATGTGGACTAGCACTGGCATAAGTCAAAAATTATTTGTAGATTCAATATCTAATTGATGTAGAGCATTTAGTTAAGTCAAATGGTGATTATATTGTAACTGAACCATGTTATAACACTTAAGCCTGTACAGATATGTTTTATTTTGTGAGCTTTGATTTTTAGGATTTTTATGATGGATAAATTGATCTAATTTTTTTTATTAAACAAGTTCCTAATTTTATCTTTTATGTGTGTGTGTGATTGTCCCATTCAAATTACAAAGGATTACAATATATTAGGAAATAGGGATTGAGAATTGCGTACTTTCCTCCTTTTTTACTCTTTTATCCTTACTTTTTCTTCCAAGAAAATCATGAGTATTGATATCATGTTCAACATCAGATTAATCACGTATATACATTGCTATAAATTCTAAATCTAGATAATTTTGACTATCTAAGATATAAATTATTATTTTATGATTACTTATAATTACACATAAGTCAAATGTGTTATATGATAGAATTGCAATCCGTTTGTTGTAAGTAGAATTGTTGATTTAATTCTTGTACATTTATCATAAACTATAGTCTGATTAATGGATTAAACTAATTCAAATATGCCAGCATGGTGGTAGGTACAAAAACATCATGAATACTTGAAGGAAATGTTGGAAATGTTGGTATGTAATTATCACACTAATCAAAAGTTAGTGGAAGACCATAACTTAGTTAGTTGTAAGTAGCATTTGGTTTTCAAAATCTTTCTCACATTCTCAAAAATATTTTAAGTAAATATTAGAATCTTATATTTCTAGGAATGATTTTAATCCAATATTCCCAGATGTGTAACTTATATTCCTATAATATGAAAATTTTTTAATTATATAAAAAGACTATTTTGTCTACCCTTCTATTAATGTCGTACCATTTCTACACCATCACCTGTTATCTTAGTCATTTCTTATCATCCTCACCGTCATTGATCATCATCCACTATTACTCATGGTTATGGACCAATGTTTAATACCACTCATCATCATTGGTCATTATCCATCACCATTAATCATTGCCTACCAACACCTTCTATCATTGACTATCATTCACTATTATTTATCGCCCATCACCCACTGCTATCAATCATCATTAGTTACCATCCACTATCACCTTTTATAGTTGATCACTCTTGATTGATTAACTTTCTCATATTGACTATTTAATTTTAAATGAGGATACTTTTGATAATTTAATAATATTTTTAGAAATATATAAATTGATTAAAACACAATAATAGAACATTCCAAAAAATCTTTTTAATTGAACCATATAATGTGATATTCTTAAGAATCACATTTTTTAAAAAATTAAAATTTATAAAAATGTATAATTCTATGAACTAAACATCATCAATAACTCCTTCAAAACCTAACGTGTTATGCCGTGCACTTGTGTTTGCAATATAAAACAATATAATTCGTAAGTTAGTAAAAGAAAATTATGGCTATGTAGAGTCTACATGCAAAGGGAGAAATTTGAAAAATGGCTCTTCCCGCTATTTTAATCCCTTTAGATATTATGATAGCTGTTTCGTTCCACTACTTGACTTTCTTTTAACAAGTTTTTCCTATCCAGTACAAGTTGTCTCATTGCCGCCTCCAGCAGCACAGTTTGACTAATCAAGAAAATTTAGGCCAAACTATATATAAAAGATGTTTTACAATATATATATATATATATATATATATTGATAATAAAAATTATTCTCAAAATTTGCTATCTTTAAAAGTGAAATCTTGTAACTATTTCTAAAATGTTTTAATCTTATACTATTTCTATGCAACCTTGTTGCAATGGGAACCCTGCTATCATGCAGGAAACTTATTCCAGGTGGCAAGCTCCTCCTTTGCATTGAATTAAAGTAAATTAAAATGGTGCATCTGAGGACTCGGTCAGTTTGTCTGGTTGTGTTGGGTTGCTACGTAATGAAAATGTGACTATATTATTGGCTATGCTAAGCCCTGGGGTTTTTGCACTAGTTTCACTGCAGAATGTTGGAGAGCTCTGCTTGGTCTTCAACTTGCTTCAAATTCGGGACATAGAGAAGTCAACCAGAGTGTGACTCGAGCACTTGTTTAGATCCTGTCTATTAGATGCTTTATTTGATGAATTGGCAAGCATGATTTTGATCGGTTAGGAGGAATGACAGAGCTTCACAAGTTTTATTCTGATGCTATGATAAACTTTTGAAAGAAAATTGTATTTTTCATTGATTTTAAATATTTTACATTTAGAAAGATAAAAGGCTAAAAATAGAGAAAACGGACTTCTTGATTTTAGAAGAAGATTAAGGAGATCATTTTGATGATAGGAAGAAGATCAAGGAGATTTCTAAAATCAAAAAATATATGAAAAAATATTTACGGTTAGAACCATCAATCAATCTAATACTATCTAACTAAAAACTCTGGAAAAATCAGTTATCAAATTATTAGCCTTTTCAAAGAATACCTTCATAAAGATGGGGAAGTCCAAATTATGCATGTTTATAGAAAAGATAATATGTGTGTAGATTAATATGAAATTCATAATATGTATAAAAAACATTGTAGATCTTAAAAATTGGTCCTAACTGATGTAATGAGAATCTCTATAACATGTCTTATTTCTTTGTTTTAGTTTCTTGTTTTATAGGATCTCGGCCCCATTTATTCACCAAAAACAAAAAGATGGTTAACTCTTAGGTGAAATCTTTAGTTTAATTCTTAATCAAAATGTTGAATGAGGTTAATTCTAAACACTGTCAATTAATAGTAACTAGTATATGCCTTTAAGTTTTTCCGTTAAATTCACTAAATATGTTTCTACTTTCTATACCAAATTTAATGCGGATAAGGTTTGGACTTGCTAGCAAAACATGAGTCAATATTTTTAACTGGATAATTTTTAAATAATTGTGTCGTAAATTTTACTTGATGTTATTATCTAGTTTATTGGTTCTACTAATTTGAAACTGAAAAACAAGAGATATAATATGCTTAAACTATTCGAAAGTGTAAAGCCCGTTTGGGAATATGTCAATTGTGAGGCGATCCATTCTTATAGCAAAGAACAGGCCCACTTTTAGAAAGGCCCACGAACGATCCATTCCAAGTTCCCAGCTTGAAGGATTACATAAAACCAAAATAAACAATTGAGCACATAAATAATTTAACATAGAAAAACTCGTAACATAAGAGGAATAATCAATAAAATGATAATAGCAAAATTTAATCGGTCAAAAACGGGTCTATCTAGTTATAATTACTTGTATATGATTTATCAGAGAAAAAAAATTGATCTTATTTTTCATAAATAGAAATTAAACACTTTCACTCTTATAATTAAGAAAAAAGTTTATGCTATATTAGTATTTAACATAAAAAAAAGCCTAAAATATATCATTTCTGCCTCAAAAACTAGGAGCAGGGCCTTGCCTAAAAAAATTTCCAACGGAGTACGTTGTCTAATTTTAGCTGAATATTAACTTGAAGGTTTGACAAATCTTACATGAGCTTGGTTCATCGGGTATTTAAAGAGTGAGGACATAATAATAATTATAAACTTTATTATATTGGAAGGTCTCATGAATATTATTTATTTATTTATGTTTTAGATTCATGGTAATGTTATTAATTATTGAAGAAAATCCTAGATTTTGGAGAAATTAATTTCTTTTTCTCTTGATATAAGAAAATTTTCTTACACCAGATTGAGAGAATGAAACTCACAAAGATAAATTCTATATTATTGAAGAAAGATAGTGTTTCTCCAAAATTTATATTATTGTTAGACTATGTTCCAGTTATCATCCCTCTTCCGGCGTTGATTCCTCACTAACTCAACTTTAAGATAACTAACTATTGTGAATGTGTGATGCAAAAAGATTAAGCTTAAAAATTACGTTTTTTTGTATTTTTTGCATTTGCTAATTGGAAATTGCATTACAAAAAAATTGAGATTTAGCAACAAAAATATCTACCACTAACTCCATTAAAGTCCGTTACAAAAATAAATATCGACGAAATTAACCATGGAAGTATATCCGTCATTGAAAGTGTTATCGTTAAATGATTAACGATGAAATTCTGAAATTAGTCAATAAATTCCATCACTAAAATTTATGAAAGACAACCCAAAATTTATTTAGAAAACGACCTCCAAATTATAATGACGAAATTCTTTCATCGCTATAAATGATTAATGCTTATTACACCAAGAGGGTCCATTACTAAGCATCTGGGAAAGAATTGACTGTTAAATGAAGAATTTACATAATTTAATGCTAAATTTGTTATTAATTAGAGTACTTTTCACTGTCTGTTGCTATCTAGAAAATTTTAGGTTGTTCCACCATTAATTGCATCAATAACTGAAGTTTATTTTGACTAATCTATTGCTAACTAGGAAATTGGGACCCAACCTAGTTTAAACCTATTAGTCCCATTCCATTTAACCTATTAAAAATCTCTGTCAAATAAATACAAAATTCAATTAGCATATATTTCACGCACCTAAATTATTCTAGAGAATATAAAATAAAACCAAATTTTATATGAAATATTATCAAATGAAATCACAAAATTAAATGATTGAACAAGATCTAAACTCCTTAGTGCAGTCTTCCACCTACCCATTTGTGTTTGTAAGTAGAGATGGCACATTATAACAGCATTTTTATCCGTAGATATATTATTTGGTATGACACATGCTTTAACTTTACAAGTTCTTTAAATCTCACATAAAGCTATATTTTTCTAAGCCTAGTTTCCATTTGCCTAAGCCAACAATCTGTGTGAGCTTTATGATGCTAATGAGCTAGAAGATAGGAAAAAGAAAGTCGATGACATTTATAATAAGACATTAGCTATATACCATATTATTTATGATTATCCCACATTGCAAGGCTTAGTCAGCTACTATATATTTGTGTGGGAGGTTGCATGAGGCACACTTAAAAGTTTTCATAACCTCAAATTGGGTGAAAAAAATCTTGGCATCGATGTCACAATAAACATTTGGTCAATTAGGACTTAAAGCATAATATTGTGTTGCAGGCAAATGATTAACCAAACGTATCACATGATACAGATCCCAAAGGTCCTATGACTTGATTTAAGGCTATAGAAATTTACAAGTGCCACTCCTTCAACCTTCCACACAAACAAGAAATAACTGATCGAATCTCACGGCATGGATAATTATAACAACATGGTATATGGCCAATGACCCATTGTAGATCATACATTTTCTTTTCCTCATCCTCCAACTCATTAGCATCACACAGCTCCTACAAGTCATAGCCCTTGGTGGAATAGAAGCTAGAGCTTGGAAAAATATAGTTTTATGGGGGAAATCATGAACTTCAAAAGTTAAGACATGTTTTACATCTGATAATGGATATACAAATGAAAATGCCAATGATTAAGACATTCGTCATTGGAGTGTTCTGTCATAATAAGAAACATATATAAAATCAAGCCAATCAACCAAACATAAAAACAAGCCAAGATGAAACACATAAAATCAAGTCAATCTAAAATCCAACATGAGTGATATGAAATAAAATTAATCTTCTCAGTTTTCTTATAAAGTTTCAACCTCCTCCTTATCTTTATTTTCATCCTCCTCATCATCTTCCTCCTCCTTTTTGTCTTCTTCAAAATTTGTTCTCCTTGCAATGCCACTTCAAATACCTATTCCATTTCTTCATCTCTCTCATCCCTTAATGAATATATATTGTCATGCTCATCCACAATTGGTGATCCATTAATGTTTTCGTCATATTGGAATGCATCATTTGTAGCCACTGTAGTTAGAGCATCAACTTGGGAACATGATTTAGTTTTAATAATGACCAACCAATCTGATTGATCTCTTGATCTACCTAGATATGGAGTGTAATACACTTAAATTGCTTGTTGTGCCAAGATTAAGGATATTTGTTATACCTACGAGTGGTATGGACTTCCATAATCCTATATTGAAGATGGATTTCGGCACCCTTGTTAGGGGTTTAATCAAGCCAGACACCATTGAAACTTTATCCCTCATTGTGAAACTTATAACCATTCACAAAATAAATATATCAAGTTTGCACCTTTCTATTAGGTTCCCAACCTATGCATCTAATTATATCGATTACCTTGTTACTTAGATCAAGCATATGTGTGGAAAAACATATGAGACTAGAAAGTTCATTGAACTTTCCAATGCATAAGAAAGCATAAGTACACTTACATAGCCTCAAAATCATCTAGCAAATTCATTGTCAATTTGATTATTCAACTAGACATCACTAATATATGGTGATGACTAGTGCAAGTTGTTGAAAAACATGCTGCAATTTGACCACAATTATTGTTACATCATTTTTAAGGTGAGATTGATAAATAATTTTATTAAGTGGGTACAGAATTTACTTGAGATAAGGTTCCACTTCATTACAATTTAATAAAATGTATGTTTAAGCTTCATGATACTCTCAGTTAGACAAATACCACAATTTAGACTCCTCCACAGCACACCAAGGACAATCAGATATAGAATAAGCATTATGACTTTCATCAACATCACCTTTGTCGTCATTTCTAGGGACTCTTGTCCTCTTGCAGTGAATATGTGGCTTGTAGTAGTGTGAACAAAATGTGGAAGTCTTCTCAGTGATGTAAGCTACATCTATAGAACCCTCTACTTAAGCTTTGTTCTTTAGTTTCTTTTTTAATGTGTGCAAGAACCTACATAACAGAGAAAGACAAACATGACAAAGATTACTAAAGCTTCATATTTAATGTAAATACTTGTGATGATGTTTGTGTTTATCTCTTAAAGGGATACATCCAATGATATTGAATGGGGCCACCAACCAAGGCCTCATATGGTAAATGAATTAGAAGATATTTTATTGAATCAAAGAAGGCTAGTAGAGATATTCACTCCAGTTTGCATATAGTAACATAGATGTTTTGCTCTATTTGCAACAAGTGATCCTTCGGTAATGAGCTTAAACATAAATCTTTGATGAATACACTTAGCTCAGTTTTTGCATTCTAAATGGTATTTGGTAAGGCTTTAAGGCAATTAGCATTAATCACTCCATGAATACATGGCAATTATAACTCTTCATCTTAAACAACTTACCCTTTCTTATGTCCACGCATCTTAACAAGTTTGAAGCACAATTGCCAAGAAGTTTCAACCATTTAAACCATTCATAAATTGCTCTTTTTTGTTCCATATTAAGTGAGTATTGTGTCTTTGGCTTGATTATACTCCCATTACCTTTGTCTACCAATTCCAGTTCCCTACACTTACACAACTCTTTAATATCAATTCTTACTTTTGCATTGTCTTTACTTTTACTTTTAACATCAATTACAGTGTTGAATACATTGTCTAAATTGTGACAAATTAAATTTATTTTTCAATAGTGCATATCCAAAAAGATGCTCTATTTAGTCTAGTTGTGGTACACACCATAACCCTCTATTTCTTTTGCTCGATCTTCATCTGCAATCTTTGGAATATTCATGACTCTCTCCTAAATTTGTTCATTGGCCAATCTAGGAGGCGGATGTGATTTTTCCACTTTATTTTTCCTAAAAGCATCTCTATTCCTTTTATATTGGTAGGACATTAGGAGCCAACATCAATGCCAGTGAAAAAAAGGAGTCTTCTAATCATATTTAAATGTGAAGGCCTCAGAGCTTTCTATACAAATTTGATATGATAACTTGTCATGTGTTGCTAACCTAACAACATCTCGTACTTAGGAAAGTCATTGATTGTCCACATCAATGCAGCCCTTAAGGTGAAGTTGTGTTTCAAATCAATATCATATGTTTGCACGCCTCCATCCCACAACTGCTTAAGCTTATCTATCAGTGGCTACATGTAGACATCAATATTAACCTTTGGGTTAAATGGGCAAATGATGATTAAATTAAGAAATATATACTCTTATTTCATGCATATCCATAGCTAGGGACTGTAAGGGATTAGAATTATAGGTCAACACAAGTACATCTGACCTGATTGACCATAAAGAGTGAACCCATCAGCATAAGAAACTAGACATATGTTTCTAGGTTCTAAGACAAAATTAAGATGGGTGCAATCAAAATGTTCTGATGCCTCAGTATTTAAGGGATGTAATAAAACTCCTTCCCAATGGTGATTCTCAAAGTACCACCTCATTTGACTTGCTATGAAAAATGATGCATACAACCTTTGTAACTAAGGTGCAAAAGAAAAGTACCACAATTTCTTATTAGATACCTCCCTGTATCTACCATAACTTGACTTCCTATATGTAAATCTTACAACTTCATAGAACAAGCATTGTCTTTCACCTACATATTACTTGTAATATAACATGCACCCATTCACACAACAATCAATCTTCCAATACCTAAGGCCCAATTTTAAACCATTTCTTTGGTTTTATGGAAGTTTGTAGGCATGCGGTTACCACTTGGCATGCACTCTCATACAGCAGTTGTTGCATAGGAACCAATATGTCGTAAAATCCTTAGGCTTTTAGGTTCAGGGATTCTTTTGCATGCTAGACAAAATGCTCATAACCAAACTCCGGTCCAAATGCTTCCATTACCATTGTCTCATATGCATTGACAAACTTTCCATATTGATCACCTTTCTCATTATGTTCTTCACTATAATGCAACATCCATGTTTGGAGATACATAGGATAATCCTCTCCATGCAAAGTTTACTAGCCGTAGTTAGGCCTAAACCTTCTTCTATGCAAATGCTCTTTAACAAATTCAATAAATATAATGTGTCTATAGTCATATTTCACACATGGACACCTAATCTTTCTAGCTTGTAGGTGTATCACCATCGTACATGCATGTGCAATGATCTCCTTAACTCTTTCAATAAACTCAAGCGTAATTCCAACACTCTCAGGCTTGACTTTATTGTACATTCGTTGTCTATATTCAAGCATATCTATAACCTAAACCCGAGTATTACATGTTTTAGTATAAACATCAGAAACCTACATTTTATCTAGATAAACCCTTTTAAAAGTTTCTTCTACATTTGCTATCCCTAACACAACTATAGTAATGTAATAAAAATTATATAACAATCTAATAACATTTATATTACTTAACAATTGTATTCATAAAGTATACACCTTACACCAATCTTACACATTTTACACTAATTTAAAATATATAGCATAAAAAAAAGAATAGAATTACTAAAAATTCTTTAATAAAGAAAAAATCATCAGAAAATTCACTACAAAACTTTAAACCTTGTGTAATAACTCTACAATCAGAAAGCCCTCTACCATTTTCATACAAGTCTAATTATTTCACAAATCAAATTTTAGTAAACCCTTAAAATAGAAATTATACAATACAAAAACAATAATTCAAACTAATTAACTAAAATCAACCTAACAATGGCCTTAAACATCAACAAATCACAAAATTAACATACATTGCAGCAAAATCATAAAAAGGAATTGGAAGAAACCTTACCTTTTCCAGACTTCTTTTAGATCAAATTCAAAGAGGATTGACTATAGCTTGAAGGGAAGACATGAGATGGCTTCAATAGTGGCTAAGAAGCTTAAATGCAAGAGTGAGATATAGAGACGACAGGAGAAGGAAGAAAGGATGGGAGAGTGAGGGTTGCACATGTGGGGTTTGGACTTGTTGGCATCTATTTGACTCAACTTAGTAACAGAATTAGCAACAGATAATTCCATTACTAGAGTTAAATGGAATGCTGCATTTTGTATGGCAAAAGACTTAGTAACAAACTTCAATTATATGTAGTAGATCCGTTACTAAATCCATCTAAGAAAAACAATTTCTACAAATAAAAATTACAATTATAAAGTATTAGCCAAAGGTTTAATGAAAGACTTTTGAATTAAATTACCTGTTTTGCCATAGTCAAATTTGTCACCATATTGGCACTCACTAACATTTGTAATTTGAATATCATGTAGTCTATCAATAAATCCATCTTTATTTTTTTGATCAGATATTTAGCGATTGAATTTATGACAAAACTTATAACATCTATCACTAAATTCATATTGTCCTATATATTTGTTTAAATTATTTTAGAGATAGATTTTTTTATCAATAAATTTGTCGTCAAATTGTAAGATTCTGATAGTTTTGATTGTGGTTGTATCCTGGTGTACCATATTTTGATTGCTCAAATAATAAAATTTTTCAAGGTTTCCAACCAACAATAACAACTGCAAATCTACAAAAGTTAACTTCATTGCTTTAGGTCAATAATGGTTGCAGCTTGGTCAGTTTTAGGTAGCAATTTCAAACAGAAGATTTAGAACAATTGATTATTTGAAGGCTCTTAATCAATCATACTTAGGCCGCTGATCACTCATATTCTGTGTAATACACCAAAAGTGCAATTGAAGATGTATTCGCCAACAAATTACATGAGTTGAAATTTGATACAATATAGTATGTCAAACATATTATGCTATTAAAAAAGAAGAAAATACCCCATTGAAAAAGCACTATGCATAATTATCACAGCATATGATGTTGCAAATATCCCCTTCTTTATGATGTTGAAGAGAAATAGGTTATAGATTTTGCCATATTCTTCTAAAGACTAATTTTATGCATGGTTTTTTTTTTCTTCATAAATGGTGCAACAAAGAAATTGGTTTCAAATAAGAAGATTTCTAGTCTCCATTGCCTCAAATATCAAGTTTTTTTTTAAGGTATAATGATAACATAAAAATTTGAATTTATAATTTCTATAAGTTATTACTCTTTTATTACTATTTCACTTCTAATGACTTAATTAAGTGGCTGAATATTTAAATCAAATGCCACTACTATATTTTACTTGGATGAGAGATCTATTTCATAAATCATAAAATTAGTAGTGTCTTATTGTACACTTAAAAAAATAAAAATAATAATATTATTAATAATACTACAAAAATAATGATATTATGAAATAAGCTAGTAATGTATTTGGAACATTATGGGATAAATGAGCACAATTTATAGTCTAACATATTTTTTTCAGAAGAGTAATATTGTAAATAAGTGTAGTATAGGAAGTGTTTTAATATTATTTTATGGTTAAAGGGTAATTTTTTCTTTTTCTTTTTTTTTCCTTTTTTTTCTTCTTTTTCTCTAGTGTTAAACCTTCTTTCCTAAGCTACCTACAATTTTCTTCTTTCTTTCTCCCAAGCAATGCCCTACTTTTACTCATCATCATCATCATCATCTTCTTCTTCTTCTACTAGCTCCGATAGCTTAGCCCCACCATTGGTGCCTCCAATCAACTACAATTTTGGCTCAGCCTGTACTTCTCTACTACTGCTGATCAGACTGCTACTCCCATGTATCTCCTCCGATCACAATTGCTCCATCTTTTCTGATCACAGCCTTAACTTTAGCCAATCAACTCCTACTTTATTCTTCTGATCTCCTCTCTTGCCATTCCAGATCAGCACTATTCACCTTCCACTGCTACCAATTGGTTCTGTTGTCCCCTTTTTTTGCTCCAGCTAGCTAGTTCCTTAGGTCACTTTTGCTTCAGCCATCCCTTCTCCTCTATCTAACCCCCTCCACTTTTGGTTAGCTACTACTTCATCTCTTCTCTTCTGTGGTGCAGAATAGCATAGCCCTATTCGGCTCACTCAACTTCTCTGACAAATCCTAAGCATTGCCAGCTTGCCTTATCTCCAATCAACTAGCTAGCTTTTCCAAGTTGCTGTAAGATAATTTATCTTCTTCCCTTCCTTTACTTAGCTGATGGTGATAAGTTGAAACCCAGCACAGCGCTAAACTAGTGAACAATTTGTGCTTTTTTCTCCATTTGATTTTCTTTTGCTTTAAAATTAGATTTAAGTGATTCAGAGATCTTATTTCAAATTTGAAATAGATTATAAGTGATGGTTGATGAACTTGCTTATTAGGTCTTACTGATCTTGTTAGGAAAAAAAAAGGAAATTGGAAGTTATCTTACTATCTAGAGGTGAGAGGATAATTCATCCTTCTTTTTAAAATTTAGTATTGTAAAAGTATGATATAGAGATAATTGAGTTTGAATTTATATTATAGGGAAGTTTTGAAACTAATGAATTTCTATGATTGTTTTGTACTTGAGATTTTATGTTTTAGATATGATAAATTATATTTGTTTAATTTTGGTATTGAAGGCTTAACCCTATAAGACTAGCATTATTGTATTATTTGCAAGTCAATTTGTTTCATATGTTTAATTTGAATTACTTCAAACCTAATGAAAATATAATTGAAATGACAAATGGTGAAATATTGTATTGATATTGATTAAATTGTAAATGAATTTTATTTAAAGAATAGATATCTCCTTCTTAGTTTATATTGCTTTTTTTTATGAATCCTTTGGAAATTCCTTTAGAAAAACCCTCATGTGCACTTGTGAATAGAATTATATATGTTGAAGGAATAAGGGGAGAATATCTGTTGAATGAATAAAGTGAATGATGATGACTGATATCTATTAGGTAAGGTTGCCTTTAGGAATTACCCATTGAATTCCATTTATATATTGAAAATTTTGAAATTTTCCTATCATTAGATTATTTGAGATAAAAGAAAAAATTTTAGTAATTTCTTTGCTATACATTTTGCTGAGTATTCTGAAAAATGTTGTATTTGTTTCTTAATTTGACTTGATGACTGGTACACTTATTGAAGTTATTTTTCTCAATGAACCGAAGCTTTCAGATTTGGTAAGATGTTTACAAGCTAATGTTTATATCTATGTATATGTATGTTTTACTACATTGAATTTGAATATGATTTGTAAACTAACCATTAGCTTTCTAGAGGATTATTCACTCAGTAGGTTTCTAAGAAAGTCACTCTATTTTCTTTTCTATTTTTAGAGCCTGAGGCCACTCCCATTGTTTATCCATATCCATTTAGATTTAAGCCTGCTCCTTGATTGAGTAGACTTCTTTTACGGAGCATGAATGTGTATTGATGGTTGTATTTTAGCAATTGGTAGGATCGAGTCATCTATGTATTTGCATGTGGTTATCACCAAGTAGATTGTGTACATTATGATGTCTAGGCTTATGTTGTATTTTGTCTAGTTGTACAGGGTATGAGTAAGGTGTATAGCCCTCAGCTATTGTATTGGCCTAGTGCCCAAGGTTTGAAAAAAAGGGGAAACTCTACTAGATTTTTTGTTAGAAATTTGCTATAGTATTTGAAAAAATAATTCAGTATTGTTCAAATTTATCTTCATGTCCTCTATATTTTGTACTTGTCTAATATTCCTCCACATAACAGGCATGTAGCATTAAGAGTTTACTATATGGTTGGACCTATAAAGAGTTACATAATGTGAGACATCTACTTAGTTGTACATCGGTACTCGGACACCCAATCCCATCCCCTATGACTAGAAAGACAGAAGGAAAGAGAAAGATTCCCATTAGCCGAAAGCAGGTCTACAAGGTGAAGACTCTCTATCGTCAGATCGTTGGCAGTCTGGTTCTGCTTTCTTTGACGCCAAGAATCTGAAAAGTCACCCCTTTCCTTTCTTTTAGTCGAGCAGCTCCACCAATAGGTCAGTCGAGTTTCTATGTCAATCACGCTTTGTGAACCGGGGTGTGACAAAGTTGGTATCAGAGCATGGTCCAAAGTTTAGGTGCATAATTAGAGATCTCCAATCGCTGAAATAGGGATAAACATACTGAGTTTGTGTTAGTGTACCCGAGAGCACAAAACATGAATAAGAATATATTGATACCCATTCCATAAAATATGTTGAAAATCTTTGCAATTCCTAAATATTTCATTTCTACATATATATATATATATATCCAAATATTGCTTAAACCAATCCTTCTTCTTGATGATAGGGACATGCCATCTAGGACTAGATTTTTGGCTTATATTGGATATTGATCTAAAGAAGCATATAAGAAAGCTTCACTTGAACCATCCTCTTCACCACCACCACCTTAAGTTAGAGGTAGAGCTAGAGGTCGAGGTTATACTAGAAGCTGAGGTAAGGTTGCACATGAAGAAGTACAATCAAAGACTTTCTAGCATGAGACAGATATTCCTTTTACTTTTCAAGCTTTAATAGACCTTTATACTTCATATGCCTCGGCATGGGTAAGAAATTTGTAAAAAACTATAAATGAGTTTTTCAATGATCTAACCCAAAAAAGACTTCAGAGACAATGAAAGAAAGGCCCAGAAACACATTTCCCACTAAACCTCCACCTCCTACAAGGCCAACACCTATGAACTTTAGAAACCACCTCTAAGAATTTCAAAAGCTTAAGCCTCCTCGTTATTTGGGTATTAGGTCTTCAGTGCATCCTTTCTTATTTTTGGATAAAATTAAGCGGTTATGATGAGTCCTTGAGTACCCAAAAGATAATACTGTGTGGCTAGCTGGATTCCAGCTTAACGAATCCACTGTGGATTGGTACTGGGGCTAGGAGAGTCATAAATCAACAAGGAGAAAGCAAACACTTAGGAAATATTCCATATGGCTTTTGTACAATAATTCTTTCTTGAAAGGCAATGATATGCTAAATTGCTAGAATTTAACAATCTAAAGCAAAAAAGGTTTGACAGTTTTTGAGTATTCTACCCAGTTTCTTCACTTATTTCAGTCTGTAAGGCGTATGATCCCTACAGAAAAGGACTAGGCCAAGAAATTTGTTAATGGCCTCAATAACAACTATTTCAATGTTATTTAGGTTTCTAAAGGCACTATGTATGAGCAAGTTTATGACCAAGCCAAAAAATTAGAAGTGAGGCTTATGGAAATAAGGAAAGAAAAAGACGCTCAAGATAGTGCGAGAAAAAGATCAAGATATAAGGGTACAAGTGGAGATTCTAGACAACTATCATCTTCAGCTTCTAGTGTACCTTCCTCATGGAGGCTTAATATGTAATTTCCCCCATGGGACCCGAGTAGAAGTAATCTGAGTAGAAGACCAACAAGTGTCACTTTTTCGAGTCATTGTCCTTCTGGAGGATCTAGCTTTAGTTACCCTACTCCCGTTAGACCTAAGGCACTAAAACCATGTCAGACTTATGGAAAAATTCATTCAGAGGTTTGCAAATGGGAAACCAGAGCTTACTTTAAATGTGGTCAGATAGGTCATATGGTGAAAGACTATCTTTATTTAATAGCTCCACCTAGTGGTAACAAGGCCACGACTGCATTAAGAATATTTTGCCCTAATCTACAGCACCTGTGAGGCCCTCCACCATCTGAGTTTGGTGAGAGAGAGGGAGGTAGAAGATCTTTTCATAGAAGTTATGGTAGTAGACATGGAGCTACTGCGAGAGTATATGCTTTAACTAGGCAAGATGTCTAAGCCTCCAATGTGATAATCACAAGTACTTTATTAGTCAATTTTATTCCAACTTATGTGCTATTTGATCTGGGTGCAACCCACTTATTTATCTTTACTTATCTTACAATATGACTTGCTAGACCCTAGCTCCCTTTAGAATCATAGTTGTTGGTATCTACTCCTTTGAGTCAAATATTGACTACTTGTGATAGGGTATCTTGTGGAATTAATGTGTATGAAATTATTTTACATACTAAGTTAATTGTGTTAGATATGGCTAATTTTGATATTATCCTAGGCATGGATTGGTTATCAACACATCATGCATGTATAGATTGTCACAATAAGTTGGTTATTTTTTATACATAAGATAGAAATTCCCTTTTGCTTCAGGGAGACAGGAGTGATGTTCTTATTAACCTTAGTTCTTCTTTAAGTGCTAGAAAAAGATTAGAAAAGAATGTAAGGCTTATCTAGCATATATCAGGGACACAAAATAATTAGAGCAGTAGGCAAAAGATGAACTAGTGGTTCAGGAGTTTTTAGATGTTTTTCCTAAAGTGCTACCTGTGATGCCACTAGAATGAGAAGTTGAGTTTTGTATTGATGTTGCTCAAGGAATCGACCCCAATTCTATCCCACCTTATCAAATGGTGCCAATTGAATTAAAAGAATTGAAAGTACAATTGCAAGATTTAGTGGACAAAGGTTTTATTCGACCCAGCACTTCACCATGGGGAGCTCCAATGTTATTTGTAAAGAAGAAGGATGGAATTTTGAGGTTGTGTATTGATTATAAGAAGTTAAATAAAGTCATAGTGAAAAATAAATATCGTTTGTTGAGAATTGATAACTTGTTTAATCAATTTCAAGGTGCTCAATACTTTTGTAAGATTAATTTGCATTCAGGCTATCATTAGTTGTGAATCCAAAAGAAAGATATTTCAAAAACTGCCTTTCATACTTAGTACGATCACTGTGAATTTTTGGTAATATCTTTTGGATTGACTAATGCTCTTGCAGCTTTCACAGATCTGATGAGTAGGATTTTTTGACCTTTCCTTGATTAACTTATAATCGTAATGATATCTTGGTGTATTCCTGTAGTGACCCAAAACATGAGTAACATCTCAGGATAGTTTTGCAAACTTTTAGAGAACATCAATTGTATGTCAAATTTTCAAAGTGTAAGTTTTGGTTATTTAGTGTGACTTTTCTGGGATACATGGTTTTCAAGGAAGGCATCAGTGTAGATTCCAAGAAAGTAGAAATGGTTAAAAATTGGCCTAGACCCACTTCGATGATTGAAATTCGTAGCTTTTTATGTTTGGTTAGATATTATCACCATTTTATGAAGGATTTCTCATGGATTTCATCCCCTTTGACTAAGTTGACTAAAAAACATGACAAATTTGTGTGGTCTGACTCATGTAAAGCAAGTTTTTTAGTAACTTAAGGAGTGTTTGACCTTGACATTGGTGCTAGCATTACCTACGAGTTGTGGCAGCTATACCATTTACTATGATGCCTCCAAGATTGGCCTTTGATGTGTTTTAATATAACACAACAAAGTTATAGCCTATGCATCGTGGTAACTTAAGAAACATGAGCAAAATTACCCTACCCATGATTTAAAGATGGCTACAATGGTGTTCGCATTGAAGATTTGGCACCATTATCTTTATGGAGAGACATGTGAAATCTACACTGATCGTAAGAGTTTGAAGTATATCTTTAAGCAGAAAGACTTAAACCTAAGAAAACATTGCTAGATGGAACTTGTAAAAGACTATGATTGTTCCATCTTACATCATCCAAGCAAGGCCAATGTGGTAGCTAATGCATTAAGTAAGAATTCTGTAGGGAGTCTTACGCATATTGATGTGCACAGGAGACCAATATTTCGAGAGTTACACAAGGTGAAAGCTCGTGGAATCCAATTGCAAATATTAGAACCTAGGATACTTATGGCACATGTACAGGCATAATTTCCACTTGTTGATCAAATTATAGCTGCACAGGCTCAAGAAGTGAATGTAAACAAACTGCTTGACAAAATGAAGAAGGAACCAGATTCAGGCTTGGTAAGAGATGAACAATGATTTTCTTACTGTTGATAAATTGTGACAACAACTTATGCATACGACCCACTCTTCATCTTATGCTATGCATCTTGGCAGTAATAAGATGTATCAAGATTTGAAAACAAGTTATTGGTAGGAAGGGATAAAATGTGACATAACGGATTTCATTTCCCAATGTCTCACATGCAAGCAAGTTAAAACTAAATACCAGAGACTTACAAGCTTACACTAGAATTTGGAGATTCCTAAGTGGAAATAGGAAAGAGTTATCATGGATTTTCTTACTAAACTACTAAGAACACCAAAGTGTTATGATCTATATGGGTAATTGTTGATCATTTGACAAAGAGTGCCTATTTTCTTCCAGTGAAAACTACTTATTTACCTTCCCAGTATGCTTACCTGTACCTAGATTGGATTGTATCTCTTCATGGAGTTCCAATGTCAATCATATCCATCTAAGGTACCTAGTTCACTACTCAATTTTGGGGATCCTTTCAAAAGGCCTTGGGTTTATAACTCCACTTTAGCATAGCCTTCCACCCTCAAACAGATAGATAATCTGAGAGAACAATTCAAGTTCTACAAGACATGCTTAGAGCTTGCGTATTAGAATTTGAAGGTAGTTGGGAGTGATATCTATCTTTAATTGAATTTGCCTATAACAACAGCTATCATTCTTCAATTCAAATGGCTCCTTTTGAAGCATTGTATGAAAGAAAATGTAGATCTCCCATTGAATGGTTTGCAATAGGTGAGACAAAATTGTTAGGCCTAAATTTGGTTCAGGAGGCAAATGAAAAAGTTAAGATTATTAGAGAAAAATTAATAACTACTTAAAGTCATCAAAAATCTTATACAGATAAGAGAAAAAGGGATTTGGAATTCCAAGTAGGTGATCAGGTGTTTTTGAAAATATCACCTATGAAGGGAATGATGAGATTTGGTAAGAAGGGAAAGCTATGTCCTCAATATATAGGTCTATTTCCCATAATAAAAAGAATAGGCATCATGGCTTAAAAATTATATTTACCTCTAGGTCTAGAGAACATCCATCCTATTTTTCATATGTCTATGTTGAGAAAATATGTTCCAAATCCATCCCACATCCTTTCACAAATCCCAATTGAACTGGATTGTCATCTGACCTATGAGGAGCATCTTATAGCTATTGTTTACTAGCAAAATTAGAAAACTTCACTTCAAGGAATATCTCTCTGTGAAAGTCCTGTAGGAAAACCATAGGAAAGAAAACATGACTTGGGAACCTGAGCTATATGAACCTTCTCTTTTATCGTTATTAAAGTTATACCTTCCATAGTTAATCAACTACTTTGTTTTGTTCCAACTCAATCCTGCTTATAGAATCCGAAGGCAAATTCTTTTAAAAGGGAGAATTTGTAACACTTAAAATAAAAATAAAAATAATAATAATAATAATATAAATATTATTATTATTATTATTATTATTATTATTATTATTATTATTATTATTATTATTATTATTATTATTATTATTATTATT
>JANHAO010001557.1:0-32425 GCA_026873985.1 Saraca asoca
AGACTTCCGCTGTGCAAGGAGCAGGATGAAAGGTAAGTTTCATTCTCTCTTGTATTTCTTTATTTGAACCTCTACACAAAGGGAAATCTAGGGAGAAGGGTTCGGCCATTTTGGGGTTCTCTGTTTGAAAATTTTTGAAATTTCCTCTCTTTGGCCGGACCCGTTCTATCAAATGACATAAGAATTTTAAAGTGGTTTAACTTTAATTGAAACCATAGTTAATGTCTACATCCACTATGGATCAATCCGCAACTAGGTAATTTCCTTTATTAGCTACAATAGGATTTAAATCGGACTCCTGAATAATCAGTTTACAACAAGATTTCATGGTGCTTTTGCTAAACCTAGATACAACAATTTTTCTATCTACTAAAGACTATGATCAACCTGATAACCTAGAGATATTCAAAGAATTCTTTACAATCTTCAACTAGCTATAATCAACCTTACAACTAAAGTAGATGCAAAGGGAAGATCAACCTCTTCCTTTGTATCTCCAAAACCTATCAAGCTAGAAATTGTAAAAGACAAATAACCAGATTCCTATCAACCTAGAAATCTAAAATGTAATCAAGAAATAGGTAAGTAATACAATACCAGAGTTTGAGATGAATATCTCAAACATTTAAGGTAAATTCTCTTCAATTGTGATTCAAGATCCTTTGAATTGATAAAAGATATTGAGGTAGATGCAAATCTAGTTCAGCTCATTTTACTCTACATTTTTTGCACTTGAGAAAATATAAAATGTGTGAAATTTTCTCTATTTGAAATGAAGATAAAGGTATTTATAATTGTTGTAATCGACATTTGAAAAATAACTGATTTTTGAACTCTAGATCAAATCAATTCAGGAATTGATTTGTGGCTATTATTAACTTATGAATTGATTTGTGAATTGATTCATCTATGAGTAACATCAAGAACTCATAAAGAATTTCATGACTAAATCCATTCACTCTATATTGTGAAGTGTTATGAAGGGCTGTGAATCGATTACTAAATTGAATCAACCTTCCCTTGAATCGATTACATAATCGATTCAAGTAAGATTCCTAACATTCAATAAAAATATTTTTCAATACATTTCTTCATGAATCGATTGCTAAATTGATTCAAGTGTTGTTTCACAAGATTTCTTGAGTGAATTGATTCACACAGTGTAAAATGGATTTTATAAAACTTGCACTTATGAAAAATCATTTGTAATCTTTGTTTGAAAAATTCTTTATTTTGGTTCATTTCAAGTAATTTATTTCTACCTCAAAATGTTTGTTTTAAAATACTTACTTGAATCAAATTAAATTAGAATTCACTTACCAAATATCCTAGAAAATCAATAAAAACATTAAAAATATAGCGGATCTCTTGAATGTCACTTGATCTACTTTGAATCTGCAAAGTGAACAAACACTAAAAAAATATTGTTAGATAGTGACATGAATTAAACCTATGTTTCAACATCAAAACTCAGGAAGACATGATTACCAAGGCTAACAATATGCAATTATTATAATAATAAAAATAAGTATAACCTATTTCAATTAAAATTCTATTAAAAATCAGTATCATCTGAAAAATAATAAATCAAAAGTAAGTTAAAGTTCATGTGCATGTTTATTGTGTAATGCCTAAAAACCCTCATTGAGCAACAATTATAAAGGATCCCTTATAAGTTTAAGAATATAGAAAATTAATGAGAATAAGATTTGGAGAAAGTATTTTTTTAAAAAAAAATTGTTTAATCTAACTATTAAATAAGCACATGGAAATGACTAGATTTGTGACTTGAGTTTGTTAAGCATTGTGAAAATTTTATTTAATTGGATATTACAACTTATGAAAGTGTATTTCATACAATATCTTAATTTCGCCAGAACACTCATTTATTCTAAATGGTTTGCATGTGTATTTATAAAAAAAAAAATAAGCTTTATACTTTAATTAATTCTAAAACAAGTTTAGATCAATTATATTATTGCATTTCTTCATTTATTTTCTTTAAACTCTTCATCTAAGTTAATTAAATACAAGAAAGATTGCCCTTTTCATTAAATAAACCACTTAGGTGGAAATTTGGTGAATGTATTTATTAGAACTGTATAATAGGTGGAAAGTATATTTCATATGTTTTTGTGACTCAAGGAAATTTGGGAACCTTGATGGTGTGATGTTTGGGTATAGTAATGTATAATAGAGTTAATTCTCATACATGATTGAGTATTATAGGTTTATACCAATATGGTAATCAACTCATGAGTGAGTCTAGCACTAGCTTCTACAGTATAGTTGAAATTGATGGAAAAGGTTGAAGTTGTGAATAATTAACATGCCCTTTTCCTAGAATTTGGTTTAGATGAATTAGGAAATAAAAATTGTTAAGAAATCAGAGTTCTAACTAAATAAGGAATTAATCTAATTGTGTGTTGAAGTAAGAAAGTATAAGGTTAGAGTTTGATTATTGGATAGTTTTCTTAGATAAGATAAATAGAGGTACGGAGAATTCCCTTAAGACTTGGGTCTAAGAGGGGGAATTGAAAAGTGGTAAAATGATTTTATTTGAGATGGAATTTGTCAAACTAAGGAAAATGGTATAATAATCCTTCTAGGTCCATTGAAGAAATTGGTGTTAACTTGAAACTAGAAGAAACACTTAGGAGTGTCAATGTGTCCTTGAGAGCTTGAAGAGCTTGAGGAACTTGGAATGCCTTAAATTAAGTTCAATGAGCATAAAGAACTATGAGTAATTAACTATATATGCTATTCAAAACATGATTTCATCTATTGATTTGACTTAAACATTACATTATGCTTCATTTATAAAGTTATTAGTGGTTTCTAGTGTTGGTCCCAAAATTTGCACAAAAGTGATCTTGCCCTTGTTGAAAAATATACTCTTTTAGATTAGAATTGGATTTTGGTTTACAATATTTATCAAAGAAACTCTATTGGATAATCAAGAGTTAATTGGAGTTACTGATTTGATAGGATTAAGTATTCAGTTAACAAATTGATCAATTAAAATAGAAATGCATATGAATCATAAATGCAATGACATAGAATTGCAGAATGCAATCAAGTAGCATTAAAATATTTGAAAAAGAGAAAATGCATAAAGAATATTTACGGACATCATATTTTTAAAGTGGTTCAGCTTTAATTAAAATCACAATTAAAGTGTACATCCACTGGATCAATCCTTAACCAGATGAGCACTTTTATTAACAATAATAGGATTTAACTGGGCTCCTGAATAGCCAGTTCATACACAAGAATTTAACTGGGTTCTTACTAACCTATAGATATAATTGACTCTACACCTTTAACTAATTATAAGTAACATTACAACTAAAGAAGATGCGAAAGAAAAATCAATCTCTTCCTTTGTATCTTTGATTTCTATCAATATAGAAATCTCAAAATTAATATAAGAATGAAAAGTTAGATATACAATACCAAAATTGAGATGAATATATCAATTATCTAGAGTGTGATCTTTATAGATTTGATCCAAGATTGTTAATCAGATAATCTTTGATGAGGTAGATATGAATCAGTTGTAGCCCAAGTTTTCTCTCTGTTTTCGCACTTGAAGTTATGAGAAGCTAATATGAAAAACTGTTTTATTGAATTGAGGATGAAGGCTTTATTTAGTTTGATAACTAACTTTTTAACTTTGAATTGATTCATGAATTGATTGGTAGTTGTTACCAATTAGTGAATTGATTCATATATGAATGTTATCAAGAAATTCATAAAGAACTTCATATCCAAATCTATGTATGAATCAATTCACACTACAATGTAAAGAGTAATTAATCAGTTATCTAATTGAATCAATTTTTTCATGAATCGACTACCTAATGGATTCAAGAAAATTCCTAACCTTTAGTAAAAAGATTTTTTTAAAACATTTCTTCATGAATTGATTTGTGAATGGATTCAAGTACATTTTCATAAGATTACAATATGAATCGATTCTCACAGTAAAAATTAGTTTTTATAAAACTTGCACTTATAAAAAATTATTTAAAAACTTTGTTTGAAAAATATTTTATTTTAGTTCATTTCACTTGATTTATTTTTACCTCAATTTAATTATTTAGGAAACTTATTTGGATCAAATTGAACGAGAACACACTTACAAAAGATCATAATAAAATCAATAAAATATTAAGACTATAGTGGATCTCTTGATCTCTTAAATGTCAGTTGATTAATCTTTAGTCTGCAAAATGAACATAGTTAGATTGTAACATTAATTAAAATTATTTTTCAATATCAAAACTGAAAAAAAATGTGATAGTAAGGCTAACAATCTCCTTAATAAGGTTAACATCTAGTTGAACACTTGATTTTGGAATAAAACTTCTATTTTGGATTAAATGATCTATAAATATTTATAAGATATATTAAATATGGAGCACTTGTTTATGAATTACTATTGGAACCTTGCTATGGTATTACAATTGAATGTTTTAAATATTAGATCGCTTAACTTTATAACTTTGAGTGATTTGAAACCATATTGCATACTTGTATGAGGAAGGATTGACATGTATTGAAAACATTGATCTTTGAAATGTGAATTGTTGGTACTTGGTTATCCTTACATCAAGTTATATTGAAAATGTATTTATTGCTATGGAAATGCATAATAATGTACTAGTGATTGCGATTTTATCTAAAATTGGAATCCTTGAGGAATTTCTTAGAAAACCTCCAAGTGTACTTGTGAAAAGAATTAAACTGAGAAATAAAATTAGTAAAAAGATAAGGGGAGAATAATTGCTGGAAAGACATGATGAATAATGGTGACGGAATATTATTGGGCAAGGTTATCTATAGGAACACACCATTAGATCCTAACTATATATTAAGATCTTGTATTTTCATGATACATATTTACTTATGGAGTATGAAATATTTTATCTTAATTTACTTACTTGATAAGAGAGTTTTGAGTTAAATGACTATTTTCTTGTTTTACATGAAACTTGAACTACTTCTCAAAAGGACTAAACTAATCAAGTGATTAAACACTAGTTTCACATGTTCTCCCTAATTTTACTTTTAACTTAACACTTGTTAGCTTACTCTAAGTTATCCTATTTATTATTTTTACTGCTAACTCATTTTCAATGATGCTTCTACACAAAATTTTGATGTGTAAAGATATACCTTTTCATAGTAACTGTGCCACTTTCTTTAGAGACTTAGGTTGAATTGATAATTTTTATAGTAATGCTACTTTTCTAACCCTACAAAAAAGAAATGTTTTCTTAATTTGACAAGTTAAGGAAAACTAAGTAGAGCATTGCTACATATTGCAACAATAAGGTGATATGTAAATAATCAGAATAAATTAGGGGTACTAGTAGGCAAATAGACAACACGGTATAATGGCAAATGAAACAGTTTCATGTGCTGCAATTCATTTAGAAAAGGATGCATCCAAAATTTATCTCAAGGAGTAGTCATAGTTGGACGAATATGTTGTTTTAAAGTTCTTAACATACCAGCTGTTAAGGTATCATTCACAAATGTGGGAATCTTGAAGACTATTTCTTTATAGGAGATGTAGGTCCAAACATATACATCATAGATTTTAATTTAGAAGATTAGGCTAACGAAATTTTTTCAAACTCCCCATGAAATATACAGGGGCATCTGTTTAACGTAAAACGATGTAATCAAGTTTCAAGTAATAAAGCGATTGATTTCAAACTGGCTGAATTCTGTCTTCAAATTTATAATCTACCTCAGGAATACATGAATGAATGTAATATTCGCAAGATAGGAAACAAATTGGTCATATAATGAATGTAATATTCACAAGATAAGAAAAAATTGGTCATAATCTCCCTCTTATAGATTAATCTGGATGCCTCTTGTCCTTTCCCCTTGGGAATCTGGGTTTTAAGGAAAATAGATAAAATCTGGATTCATTTTTGCAATGAGAAACTTTAAAATATTTGCTTTGGATGTGGGAGAGAGAGAGAGAGATATATATATATATATATATAGGGACATGAGGCGAGATGTTGTACATATCCGAGACTTTATTTTGCTGAGGAGGATAGTTTCTAGAAATACGGAAGCTAGATGTTTGTTTCACCCATTAAACACAACTTTTTCCTTATGAAATTAGATTTGCATCTATCAAATGAGAGGGAGGGATTTCAAATGAAGGACAATGCCGTGAGTCAGAGTAAAGTCATGGTAAATAGAGATGCCAACCATGAAAATCATAATTCAGTGGAAAAAGTATCTGTATTATTCAGAAAGACATCAGTTCAACCTAATAGTCTAATTGTGGTCAAGCAACTGCCAATATATCTCTGTTATAAACTTCTTCAGCTCTTGTAATCACAAAAAAGTACAACTGAAGTTTTTCCAACTCCTTCCAGTAGAAATATGGTATTTGATCATTTAACCAAGAGAGTGGGCAGGTCAAGGATCCCTTAAGACAAATTGCCATCAATCTATTAAGCAGATGAAAGAAAATGAGTCAGATGATAAATCCTTAATACTGAGAAGTCTTGAATTGAATAATAAGGCAATTTGGTTAGGTAAAAAAAAATTCTAGGAGTGATGAAAGGCAATAATGTAAGGTCAACCTATGGAACAAGTAGATCAATACAAGACTGTGTAGTAGCCTTGGATGATCATGGGTATTTCAATGCATTAATACATCAATATGACAGAGACATAGGGAAGGAAATTTGGAAATTCTAATGACGTTGTCTTTATGGGATTTATGATTTTTTTAGGCGGAATTGAACTTGATTTCTATGGAAATCCATATATATGGGATAATGGAAGGGTATAATCCAAAATGATTCAAGAAAGATTAGATCATGTTCTGTGTAATGATTCTTGGAGGATTGCATTTCCTAAAGCTACGAACTATAAATATAAACTATAACAGATCATATCATTTAGCTATTCCATTGAATTTATCTAATGATAAAGATATGAGGCATAGGCCTACTAGGTTTATTTTAGTTTGGCTGTGGGATCAATCCTATAAACAATTCATTAGAGATGCTTGGAATACTCATATTCAGAGATCTAATGCTTATCAAGTTGTACAGAAGCAAAGTATTGTTCAAAAATGGCTGAAGATATGGAATTGAGAACATTTTGGACATTGCCAAGCAAAACTGAAAGAGTTACAAGACATTGCAGTATATTGTATCTAGAGATCCTACCAAAGAGAATAAAATGAGGGAGAGGTAAATTTGCCACAACATTGATGAACAACTCATCCGCCAAGAAAAGATTTGGCTTCAGAAGTCTAGAGAATTATGGATCCAAGATGGTAACAAAAACCCAATATTTTATCAACTGTCAATAGTTATTGTCATGCCCAAATTTTAGGAATGTGGCTGGCGTAGGTAATTATTTAGTGATAACTTCGTACAAGCCATTTCAATACTATAAAAATTACTCAAGTACAATTAAAACAATAAGAACGAAAACCCATATTTTATAATTTAAGAAAAATGAAACAGATTTTCTACGAATTGCAAATGCTTTATACAAACTTTTCAAAGACCTTTTCTACAATAATTTTGACATAATTTCCTCTATTTTTCAAGCATTTCCAGGGTCACATGCCCTTCCAACAGCCTATAAAACAATTCAAAAGTTCTCACATGTTTACCAGACACAATAAATATAACAAATCCAAAACTAACTTTACACATATGCAGAAATCACAACTGTCAATTGTCTAATCCAGTGTTATGTCCTTTGTCTCTATCATGCGATCTTCATGATTTCTAATAATCCTGAAACTAAAACATATTTTCCCTAGAAAACATAGTGAGTTTCAATGAACTCAACAAGTAAATCACTTACTCTATATCATGTCTACAAGTAATAAACAATTATACCAATATCACATTTTGTGATCATACAATTTTAATAATACACAATAATCTAAATATCAATCAACATTAACTTACAGTTAGTTGGCTCATCTATAAAATTTATGTGACCTAATATGCACACCTTTAGGAACCCTCCAAACTCATTTATTACTTACCATTCTACCATATATTTCTTACATCACTCAATAGTTTCAATAAAGCAGAGGGAAGAATTAGTTATGGACTTATATTATCATAAGCTTATTCATTAACATGAAAATTTCGTTCACAATCAAACTACTAGTTTAGATATACATACCCATTAGTCATTCGATACAAATAAACAAAGAACTACCATTTTTGGTGAGTTTTAAAGAATGGTAATTTCGTCTCTAGATAGATATCAAGCCTATGAAAAGATTATCACCATCACAATTTCTATCATCCAACAAGAATGATTTGCAGTCATTCTTCCTCAACAAAGACATCCTATAGATATATTTCAATTTACATCCACAAGGAATAGTTAAATAAAATGCAAGGGATAATTATGAAACAAACACTAGCAATTAACATAAAACCACTGTAGCGGGTATACAAGAATCACCACTAGCCTTTTCAAGCAATTCGTTGATGGATCCAAGATACTGTTCTTCAAGTAACTTACCAATTTAAAGCATTTCCAATTTCATTCCTCTTCATATTACATCTCTCCATCATATTAGCCTCCCCTTATTTCTCCATCATATCAATGGCCATTGTTATGCAAATGCAATTTTCCATTGTAAGTTTCTTGAAGAAACCTATCAAGGATCCACATTTCTCAGTCCAAACACATTCAAACAATAGTAATTCTCTAACAACTAATCATTCAAATCACACAAAATTCCACAGTTCAAACACAAACCATCTATTCACACATGTCCAAATGAACATCATAACACAATAGTAAGATCCAAAATGAAATACATGCAACATTCATTCTCTATTTAAGGGACAATTCCAATCAAACAAATAATAAGTAGCAATAAAAATTCCTGCTTGCCATCAATTCTTATAGATTTTATGTAAACCAACTTATCAAGGAATAGGGGTGGAACACATAAAATTAGCATAACTCAATCCACTATAGCCTTATGGCTACACATGTTTTAAAACGTCGATCATATTTCTTTCTAGACATGGCATATACAATTCACAAACACCCATGTACCTACCCAATAGATTAAAAAAATGTTAACCTAACAAAGGACTTACGATTCAAATGGGCCATGAAAGCTGGCATAGTACTAATCCACTTTATACTATGATTCTACAATATTCCTTACTAAAATAATTAACTTGAATTTCCATATACAATAAGAAGTGAGCAACTTATCACTTCTAATATAATTTGATCCTTTCACTCCTACTAGCAATATTCAAGCAAAATATCTCTTTGACTTCCCAGAGTCTCACGGCATCATGGAAATCAAAGGGTATTCAACACATCACTAACAACTTAAGGTAAAATAAAATTTACACAACCCACTCTAAATTGGTCATAATGCCAAGGCAACCAAACAATTTGAAATTTAGTCAAAAAGACAACTTTTGGCAATAACTAGACACTCACAATTTTCCTCACATAGCCTCCAAAGTTTAAAAACACACACACACACACACACACACACACACACAAAAAAAACATTCACTTCTTATATAACCCAATAAGTGAACATTCAGTCACTTCAAGTAAACCATACCAATTACTCCCCCCAACCGTTATTAAATATTCAAATCATTCATATCTTATCACTCACCCTTTGTTTTTACATACTTGCTCAAAAATAAATCTCACTTCCCTAAATATACCAACTATAAGTATGTTATACAATCTGGATACCAAATTCAATGTTCCCAAGACTGCCATTCTATGGGTTCTTTAATTAACATTCCAATGCTCAATTCTACTTACCAAATAAAAGTTCCCATAAGCACCTCAACACATTTTTATGTTTCATACTTGCTTAAGCAAAGCTATTCCCCTAAAGGGACATTGTCCATTTCTAGCACAATCCTTGTTCTCTACCCTCCCACATCACATACACAATTAGCACAACCACAGTCCCTTGCATACATTCAATATCATTATATATATATATATATATATTAACATAAATACTAGCATGCTAAAACACAGTAAAATAACATATATTCAAAGTGGTAGAGTGAGTATGTAATTTACTCACCATTCCAGTGTTCAAGTAGCTCTTAGTCTTTGAGTCAAGCCAAATCATACTTTCTAAGCTTCCACCACATTTTCATCTATGAGCACATAAATAAAAACGGAATCTAACATCATAAAGGTGCTTCAAATTTCAAGGACTAAATGAAACTCTAAGATCAGAATTTCACTTAATTCCTTAAGTACTTACCAGAAATTTTCAGCAATGGATTAGAAATTATTGTTTTTTAATTCTAATCATTCCTTCTCTATTCTACAATAATCAACTGAAATTTGCAAGATTCAAATATTGAAATTTCACAAAGTGTGGTTAGGATTCATGATCATTCAACTTGGATTCACTAAAGGAACTTCAATCTAGGTAGAAATTTAAGACATGCATATGTTTACCTAGCCCAAGAAAGCATTGTGAAAGCTGGGATTAATCTAACTTCATTAATGGGTCAGCCTACGCCACCAACACCCGAACAGAGTAGTGGCTCCACCAGCAAAATAGTGCGAGAATCAACTGCTACTACTAGATCCTGGGCCTCGTCGCACATGGCCTGCAGCTTTTGAGGGGTAAGGGCAGCAGAGCATGACTGACCCCGGCTGAAAGAACCGATTTGTAGCTTGAATTGATAGTGAAGCAGTTGAACCAGTTCGCTTCGCTACAGTGAACAATGCACAGGTAGCTGTCTAGTAATGAAGCAATTCCAAAATACTGTGAGGACAACGAACAAGCAATAGATCTGGGAGGCAGCTGAACTATTACAGTTTCCTCCTGGTAGCTCTCAGGGTAAGAGGAAAAAGAAAAAGAGAAAGCTAAGCTGGGTTGAATTTTTGGCTAGCTGAGGGTCATTTAACGAATTCCCCAAAATGACAGTTTTGGGCTTTAAAAGGAAGATTACTAAAAACACAAAATGCCAATTTAATTTATTTTATTTTCTCAAAATCTACCATCACCAAAAGAATTAACATAAATTTAAGAGTATACTAATAAAATAGAGAAAAATCCATTTTTGTCAGTAAACAAATTAATTAATACCTTTAAAACCAATAACACTTCCATACTTAGAAAATAGGATATAAATGAATTTCTATTTCTTGTTTTAAATAGTTAATTCTTTTTTTTTTAACTTATTTTATTTATTGACGAAATGCCATGCAGCTATAAATTATCAAATTAACTTGTATCAAAATACTTTTAAATTCATTTAGCTAACCTTATACTCACAATTATTCAGGGAAAGGTATAATAGTTATTAGAAGTCGAAAGAACAACAATGCACAAGGCTCTCGTTAGGTTAGTTCTTAAGGGGTAGAAATCAATTGGAAGAATATTTTCTTTTGGCTTTCCAAAACTTTTTGTTCAGGACACAACTTACATCCAATGGAATTAGAAGTTTTATAAAGTCTGGTATTACTGAAGAAGAGAATGAAGGTCTGTGTGAATTTTCTACCTGTGAAGAGAAAAGGAATACTCTGGTGGCCATGTCTAACCTTAAGGCCCTTGACCATATGGGTTTATGACCATTTTCTATAAATCATGCTAGGAGGTTGTGGGAGCAAATGTAGTGGATATAGTTTAGAACTTCTTTTGAACAGGTTATATCTTAAAGGAGTTGAATTCCACATTCATTATTTTGGTTTCTAAAAGACTGGAAGCAAATTAGTTCAATGATTTCAGGCCAATTAGTTTATGTAATCTGATATATAAGTAAATTTCTTACATTCTTGTAAATTGAATGAGGAGGGTATTAAGTAAGTCAATATCTTTGATTCAGTCAGTATTTGTTCCGAAAAGATGGATTGTTAAGAATGGCTCATTGGGCAGGAGATAGTTTATTTCTTTTTTTAAGAAAGGGTTTTGGGGGATTGATAGGGACAAAACTTGAGATGCAGAAAGCATATGATAAGATGGAATGGAATTTTGTTCTGCATGTCTTGGAATTATATGGCTTCCATCCAACCTTTGTCCAATGGATTGAACAGTGTATCAAGACAACTTCATTATAGGTTCTACTAAACAGGAGTCCACCTAGAAAGCTCTACCCTCAGAAGGGACCTAGCCAAGTTGATCTGCTATACCCATATCTGTCTATATTATGGCCGGAGGTTAATCAAAATTATTGCTTAAAGATGAGGAAGCAAAGAAAATTTATGGTGTTTAATCATCAAGAAATGGCCTTCCAACTTCACACTTAAGTTTTTTCTGATGATATAATAATTTTCATAAGGGCAAATATGGTAAAAGCTCAAAATCTATGCAGCAGTCTTAGCAAATTTGAATCTTAGTCCAGGCAAAAAATGATTTTGCATAAATCTAGAGAGCTTTTTTCTTGAAATGTTTCTAGAATACTTTGAGGAAGCTTAGTGGAGTTCATGTAGATTGACCATTTTCAACTAGAGGCAAAATATCTGCAGATTAACCTGTTTTTTACTAGATCAAAATCCAAGGATTCTAGACACTTGATTGACATGGTCTAGGTTCCCTTATTAGGGTGCCAAAAGAATTCCCTATCCTAGACTGGAAGATTTACTATGATTTCCTTAATACTCCAACAAATACATATATACACTATGTTTATACTTAGGGTGCCTATGGATGAATGCTCAAAGTTAGATTCTCTTTCTCGAAGATTTTGATGGAAAGCAAATCCGGAGAAACAACATTTTTGTTGTCCAAAGGCATGGGATTCTCTATGCAGGCCTAAATCTGAAGGATACCTTGGTTCAAATTCTTTTAGCATATCAACAAGGCATTTTTATCAAAATTAAATTGGAAGATGACAACTACTATAGATGATTTTTTTCGTAAATTTTTGTTGAAGTAAATATGTCAAAAATTCAGATGTTCTCATTATGAATGATGTCCCGGGAGCATGGGCATGGATAGGAGTGCAGATTGGTAAAGAGATAGTTACACAGGGTGTTTGTTGGATTGTGGGTCAGAGTAGTTCAATTATGTCTCTAAAGGATCATTAACCACCTACAGTAGAGGGATTTATTTCTAAATTCAAAGAAGGCACGAACTCAGTTAATGATTTAAAACTTTCACATTTAATGCAGGAAAATCAAAGGTGTGGAATGTAGACTTGATCCATAACTTATTCTCAGAGAACGATGCTAATAAGATTTTACAGTTATAGATATCAAGGAGAAATAAATAATATTTAATTTGGCCACTCGACACATCAGGGTGGTTTAAAGTAAATCATTCTATAAATCCCTAATTGCTTCTTATCACCAATCAGCCAACATAAGTCACTATTTAGTGACACATTCAACCATCAAAATGTGGATGAAGCTATGGAATTTAAATATGCATCAGAGATACAAAAATTGTTCTATGGCAAACAGCTAGTGGAGCGCCACCTACCCGAACTCGGATTGGATCGCGGGCTGATGCTGGAGGTGCACTTTGTCTAGTCTATGCTCAGGAGCTGGAGATAGAACCACATCTTCTCCAAAGCTGTAAAATTACATGCCATCTTTAGTTTAAGTTTCGTGGCTTTAATGTGTCTCCACTGAATGCTCAATCTGTCACTGTAACATTTTGTCAACGTTGATTGAGGGGGATCAGCGACTATACCCAATACCAAACCATGAATTCTAGTCAGAAATTATTGCATTTGCTGTGATTATCTTCAAACAGGTGTGGGACTGCCGTAATCCAATTCCGCACGATGGGTGTACAATAACCATGGCTCAAATTGAACATCTGTGATAGAGGGTTAAATCGGATTTGGCTGAGGAGATGGCTAGGGCAAAGACAGAAAAAGGGAATAAAGATGAGTGGTTGAGCCTGGGGTCAAGAGGAGCCCATATTGGGTATTTGAGTCAAAACCAAAGCAGATGGGCTTCTCCTTGCTATAACACTATAAAACTTAATGTGGATGCATCCTGGACTAGAGGTAAAGCCTCAATGCCATTCTTAGCCTGAAACTTTGATGGAGAGGTGTTGGGCCTAATTTTTAATAATTGTGAATGCGCTTCTACTCTTAGAGCTGAACTACTAGCTATACAAAAAGCCTATATGGTTTCTAATAATTTTTGGGGCAGTCAAATTCAAGTAGGAAATGATTGCAAAACTATAGTGGAAGCTCTAATGGGTGTTTTGGACTGTCTATGGAGAGTATTATTGGTATTTGAATCTGTTAAGAGTCTTATTTCCATTGTGAATGATGTGGAGCTTCTATTGTGTCCAAGGGACAATAATGAAAGTGCACACGAAGCAGCCAAATAGGTAGCACAAGTTATTCGGAGTGGTATATGACATCTGTCTAAGATTCTTCCTATCATTGTATTATTTGTAGTTCATGACTCTTTCACTGCTTTGGAAGAATAAAATATTTGGTTATTAGTAGAAAAAGTGAGAATTTATATTCAGTCTTATAAATACAAGTCTTCTCACTTCATAAATAATGCTAATTTTCGTAATTTATTATCAAAAATGTGTTAATGATGGTCTAATATGAAATTGAGTAGATGCAATAAATAGTTTATTTTAAAATTTTGTTTAAATGTTATTCAATCAATATATATTTAATCCACATTTAGAAAATAAGGGTGGCCATTTGATTTTTGTTATCATTAGCCATTATTTTCTAAATTGAGAAAATTTGTGTTTTGATGATAACAAACGATTTTGGTTCAATTTGTGTTTTGATGATAGCAAACGATTTTGGTTGAGCATATTTGGTTTAATTTTAGTGGATCAATCTTGGATAACCTTGGATTTCTTGTTAAAGACTTAGTTTAGGCCTTATTTAGTCAACATTGTAAAAGTTTAGGTTTATTACAATTTAGATCAAAATTTGGAACTATTTTTCAAAGGCTTGCCTCACGATTTTGGTCAAAATGTTTTTGAAAATTTTCACCAAAATCATTTCAATATATTCGTAAATGATCTATCGGATTCTTTTAGCTTGGAATTATGTTTTTGGATTGGATTTTAAGGTTTGAAATAGTTTTGAAATCATTCTCAAAATTTGTTTGTCAATCTCCAAGCTTACAATTCGAATCGAGCCATTTGCACTGCATTCACAACCATGATCGCTCGAATAGGGCAAGTGAAGTATGCTTGGGAATTGGAAGTTTACACATGACTTTGTGATTTTGATCACAAGAAGACTGGCAAAAACTTTGCAATTCAAGGTGATTTAAATTGATATTTACATTATTTTTCTATGATTCAAATCATCTCAAAACTACAGAAATATTGCAATTCAGAATGATTCAAATTGGTATTTGCAGTATTTTTCTATGATTCAAATTGAATCCTTTATAATCGGATTTTGTGATTCAGATCGTGATTCTAATCAAAACTTCAAATTGATTTTCATGACTCTTATCATAATTATGATAAAAAATTTAAAATTTGAATTCGTGATCATGATTGATATTTTGATCACAAGGGTTAAATTTTTAAATAACAGTCATTTCACTATGTGTTGTATTCACTTGATATAAATACATATTCCACTCTTTTCTCTAAGTGTGAAAACCCAAAATTCCAAGAGGTAAACACTACCTAATTTATCTGTTCTTTAATTCTTTACTTCATCTCTTTAATTTGAGCAAAATTTGAATGGTTATTTTCCTTTAGTGCTTCAATTTAATTTGAACTATTGAGTTCTTGAAATCTCACTTTATTTTCACTTCAAACATTATTGGGTTCCTTAGGTCTAGCTATACCTAAGGTAAAAGAGTATTTGAGTTTTTTTTTTCTTTGAATGAGATTCTCAAGGGGTTTATGGTTGTGGTTGAGCAATGTTGTAATACCTTCTTTGAGTACCTATCTAAACATAGAGAGATTGTTAATTTTAGTCGATTCAAGCTTAGTTGAGAACTTGAAAGTGAATGTATTCTTTGAAGACAATTTTTCAAGGGGGAACCACTATATATCTATGTTTGAATCTCCCTATCTTACTTTTTTTTACATTCTGCACTTTATTTTGTTATGATTCACTATTTTGCTTGATAAATTTGGTTAGTTGATCTTGTAAATGTTGTTTCTTTGAATTTATTATGTAAGCTGCCCATTTTGTGTTTCTAAGTAATTTGATTGGTTTTCCAAAATCTCAAAAGGGAATTTCAGAAAGAGGTTTTCAAATTTGTAAAATCCTAAAATCATTTCACTCCTCTCTTGGTCAAATTCATGTCTATAATTGGCACCAAAGCAAGGTTCTTTACATCAAGGTGTAAAGACTATTAGAGGAACCTATGGATTTGAATGGTCAACACTATACATATCGGAAACAAAAGATAAAAGATTTTATTGAAGCTATAGATATCAATATGTGAAAAATAGTGGGAGAAAGATACAATGTTCTTACCAAAATTGAAAATTATATAACCATTTTAAAACCAAAAAGAAATTAGAGTGAAAATGAGAAAAAGAAACATATTTTTGCTTCTAAGGTCAAATGGGTTATATCCAATTCCCTTTGGCCATGTGAGTACAAGAGAGTATCAAATTGTTATACTGCCAAGACCATGTGGGATGCACTATAAGCGGCTCACGTTGGTTAGAAATGGTAATAAAGGAAAGCAAAGTAATTCTTCCACTCATATGTGCTTTGAATGTAAAAAGTAAGGACACATCAAATCAAGCTGTCCTATTTATCTCAATAGGCTTTTGGAAAATTAAAGGAAGAAGAACAAGCATCCTATTAAAAAAGCTATTCTTGCCATATGGGGAGATAATGATTCAGCTCGTGAAGATGAAAATGATGAAGAAGCTTTGATTTGCCTCATGGCTATGGAAGATGATGATATAAAGGTATATGATAATAATTCTATTCAATCTAATGATGATCTGACAAATTTTATAATGAGGATAAAGGGACCATAGCATTCATTCTTGTACCCACAAGACGAACACTTATGTTCCAAGTGTTGGTAAAAAGTTAGTTTAGGTTCTTAAAGCTTCCAATTCTAAAGCTACTAACTTTGGTAGACCTAAGACTACTTGGGCATTAGCTTCAAAAGTATGATTTATCTTGTATATATTTGTGGGACATGCCAGAGCAACATGTGATTTCTTAATAGTGTGTACTACTGACAGATGACAAGTGACAAGTACAAGTTTTACTCACTTACTCTTATTGAAGATGGACACATCACTTTTGAGGATAATGCCAAAAGAAAGGTTATAGGTAAAAGAAGAATGGGTAAAAATCTTAATTCTTGCATTGAAAATGTTTTGTTAGTTAAAGGGCTCAAGCATAATTTGCTTAGCATTAGCCAATTTTGTAATAAAAGAAATAAAGCCACTTTTAACTCCACTTGTTGCATAGTTGAGAATATAAATAATAGGCAAATTAAGCTAATTGGCAAAAGGTTTAAATACATTTATATTATTGATATTTATAACAAGCCAATTATTAATTCAAAGTGTTTAGTTAGCTTGAATGATGACACATGGATATGGTATAATAGACTTGTGCTTGCTAGTATCAATTATTTGAATGGTCTAAAAATGACTTAGTTGTTAGTTTGCCTAAGATTAAATACATCAAAAATAAGTTTTTTTTTTTTTTTGCATGTCAAAACAATAAGAAAGTAAAATCTTCTTTTAAATATAAAAAATGTGTTTCTTCATCAAAGCCACTTCAATTACTTCACGTGGACTTGATTGGTCAATCAAGAGTTAGAAACTGTGGTGGTAAGTACTATGTGCTTATGATTTTTTATAACTATTCAAAATTTACCTAGGCTTTCCTTCAAAATATAAATCATAGCAGATTTATTCTTCCAGATATACACAAGATAAGGCCAATTCTTAAGAAAACCCCCTATGATTTATATTTTGAAGGAAAGCCTAGGTAAATTTGATACCAAATCTGATGAAGCATTATTTATTAGGTATTCTTTTACAAGTAAAGATTCCAAGTGTATAACAAGAGAACTTTTCAAATAAAAGAATCCATCACGCTACATTTGATGAGTCTACTCCAAGTGTTCACAAAAATTATGATAATGATGAGCTAGTTGACTTTTGGTTTCCTAAAAAAAAGAGTCAATAAGCATCAAGAAATAGTTGAGAAGAAAGAGACAAGGAAGACAAAGAAGATTATGGAGTTTTTCCCTTAATCAATTTGGATGGTGTGCTACCTTTTTGTCAAAAAGCCTGGAAAATCATACAAAGCCATCCTAAGGAGCAAATGATTGGTGACACAATGCAAATTATAACTCATAATACTTTAAGAAACAATTATGATCATTTAGCTTTCCTATCTCAATTTGAACCCAAATCTATTAAGGAAGCTATCAATGGTGAACATTTAATCTTGGCAATGCAAGAAGAATTAAATCAATTTGAAATAAACCACATTTGGCATCTTATCTGAAGACATTATGATCATACAATTGTAGGAACTAAATAAATTTTTAGGAACAAACTTAATCAGAATAGCACTATAGTGAGAAACAAAGCTCGATTGATTACTAAATGCTACAACCAAGGAGAAGGCATTGATTTTGATGAAACTTATATGTTGGTAGTGAGATTAGAGGCTATGAGAATGCCATTAGCATATGCTTACTCTAAGGGATTCAAACTTTATCAAATGGATGTTAAAAGTGCCTTTTTGAATAGTTTGATCATGGAAAAGGTTTATGTTAAATAACCTCTTAGTTTTGAAAATCACCCCTATTCAAACCATGTTTTAAGCTTAAAAAAGCTCTTTACACCCTTAAAGAAGTTCCTAAAGCTTAGTATAAGTGCTTGAGCTAATTTCTTTTGGAAAATGACTTTTCAAGAGGCAAGGTTGACATCACACTATTTATAAAACACAAAGGCAGTGACATTGTCCTAATGCAAATATATGTTGATGTCATTATTTTTTGTGTTACTAATGAATACTTGTGGAAGGAATTTATTAAGATTATGCAAGATGAATTTGAGATGTAAATGATGGGTAAGCTTAACTACTTCCTTAGTCTTCAAATTTGCAATGGAATATTCATAAGCCAAACCAAATACATAAAAAAATTTCAAAAATGATTTGACATGGAGTCTATTTAACTTTTTGGTACACCAATGAATCCCCTCACAAAACTTGATCGCAACTAAGGAGGTAAAAAAAAATTGATGTCACTATATATAAAGACATAATAGGTAGTTTGCTTTATTTTACAACAAGTAAACCTTGATATAATATTTAATGTGTGTATGTGTGCAAGGTCTCAATTCAATCCTAAGGAATCAAATTTTATTGCTATTAAAAGATTCCTTAGATATCTTGTAGGCACACCGCAGATGGGTTTGTAGTATCCTAAAGTAAACTCTAGTTGTTTGGTAGGTTATTCCAATGTCAACTTCACTAGAAATAGGATAGATCGGAAGAGCAGTAGTGGAGCATGTGAATTTCTTGATCACTTCCTGGTCTCGTGGCACAATAAAAAGAAAAATAATGTAGCTTTATCCATTATTGAAGCAAAATACATAGCCCTTGGTAGTTGCTGCAATCAAATCCTTTAATTTGTACAACAATTATCATATTATGATTTGAATTTTAAGAAAATTTTGATTAACTGTGATAATGCTAGTGCCATTAACCTCACCAAAAACCTCATTATGCATTCAAGAACCAAATATATAAAGATAAGACATTATTTCATAACAGAACATGTTCAAAAGGGAGACATTGGCCTTGAATTTGTTCACATTGATTTTTAGCTTGCTAACATTATCACTAAATCTCTTAATGAAAATTGATTTGCTTTTGTTAGAAGAGAATTGGGCATGTTGAATCGCTTGGAAAAGGAGCTTACTTGATTTGATTCTCTTTATTTGTTGTGGTTTCTAAGTAATCTCATGAAATTGTTTTAATTTAATTTCAATTTATCTTAATTTGTTTTCTTCATTTAAATCAATTCTAACTTAGGTATTGGAGAGTCCTCCAATTTTTTTGTAAGTGCCTTGTTGATCTAAGTTGATTCTTCATATTGTTCAATCATCTCTAGAGAATTAAAGATCAGTGTTCATGGTTTCTTTCTAGAAGGGTGCTAAAAAATTGAAGCTATGGTGATTTTTGGTGGGTTGTGATTCAATTGGTCATTTTTACATAGTTTTGGGTTGCTCAGCTAGGTTTGCAATTTGAATCATTCTATCAACTATGGCCTCACAATTCTGATCATGTTACAAATTAATGATAAGATTGTTTAATCATTCATTCGTAATGATGATCATAATTCAAATTGCCTAGTCATTTCTGGCCTCATGACTCTAATCATGAGCAAGATTATAGATACCTTGCATGCATTTTCCAACTCACTTTTTCATATTTTCTCAAATTGTAGCCACCCTTTCTCAAACTCTATCAACTTCTCTCTAAATTTTCTTCTAATTTCACTAATTAAACTCAAAATTTTCTTCACCAAATCACTTCCCAACTTATTTTCTTTAACCTTCACCAATCAAATCTTCAAATTTCTCCCAAATCTCAAAAACTTTAATTTTCCCAAATTACTTTCTCTCTCCTTATTTTGTTAAATCCATCTTGATTGACCATTTTACCATCGGTTCTAAGAAAAGAAAGGTTGTCAGTGACAAGCAAGCCTATCGGATGTATGTGGCCATTAAGGAACAAAAAATTTTCCCAAATAAAGAGTCCTATGACAGGTATGCCAAATACAAGGAAAAACTCATTTCTCCTCTAACATGTTAGGATGCAAAATTCTTGAAGGAAAGTCATTTGTAAATATTTGATTTTCTAGGTAAATACAAATTGCTAAAGTTTGTGACACATAGCATTAAATGTTACCCTAGGCTGGTTAGGATGTTTTATGCTAACTTAAGTGTAGCTAATAGAAAAATGTTTGTGTCTGGATGAGGAAAATGATTAAACTAGATGTAGAGATCATATGTAAGTGATTTGATATAGAAAATGGTCTAACTTTATCACTAGCAAAGAGGTAGTTGATTATTCAAGGGAAGAGGTGATTAAGCTACTTTTTCTAAACACAAAACCCATTTTTTCTACAAGAAAGCTGATGATTACTAGCTTGTTCATGGAGGATCATCTCCTTCACTACGCTATTGCCAAGATCATTCTTCCAAGACACATAAATACAACCAACATTATTAAGGATGAGCTTTTCCTTATGTGGGCTATAAAGATTGAGCTGAAAAACAACGTTCCATGTTTGATTTTGTCATACATGGGCATTATCTTTAGGAAGACCAACCAAAGCTTTTTACCCTATAGGATGGTTTTCACTAAGGTCTTTTCACATTTTAGAGTGCCTTTGTCTTTCGAAAAGGAAGTAAACAATGTTGATGTTAGGTCCCATAGTGGATTAGAAAAAGATAAACAGTGGGAATCACAGATCTTGCCCATATTCCTTTTGGGGAATGTGTAGACTCTTTTGTATGAAATGGATTCTTCTTTTATATTTGACAAAAAATTGTGAATTGTTCTTTTTAATCAAGAAGTATAACAGAATATTAATTGATGAATATGCAAATAGTAAAGCTAATAATTCTACAGCAAGATTAGTAAGTAAGAGCATAAAAGTGAAGTTTAAGACATAAGTTTTAAAAGTGGTTCAACTTAAATTCAAAACATAATTCAAGTTTACTTTACTTATTCTTTCATCAATCGAAATACCACTTTATTAAGAAACAATTAGGATTAAACAGGGCTCCTGAAAGGCCAATTCAAAAACAAAGATACAAGAAATTACACAAGCTTCTTGTTAACCTAAAATAATTATAAATAGGCTCTTCTAAATCTAAAAACAAATACAAGAATTATAACAGGCTTTTGCTAACCTAAACTAAATTTCTAAATCCCTAGAAATCTTAAATAGAAAAAAAAAAAAAGAAAGATTAAGAACTATAGTACCATAGGTTTGAGATGAAATCTCAAATAACTAGGATGAATTCAATAGAGCTTTTATCTAAAATCTCTTGATTAGATATTAGAAATCTTGTGAGGTAGAGAGAAATCTTGTTTGGCACTTTTCTCAGAGATTTTCACACTTGAAGGATGAAGAAAACTGTGAAAACTTTTTGAAAATCGAAAATAGTTAGACTTTTATAACTGCTATAACAAATTATAATAGAATAACTATTTCTCAGTTGGTGAATGAATTACCAAATCGATTTAAATAAAAATCCCAACATGTGGTTTTAAAAAATTTTGAAAACTATTCTTCATGAATCGATGTATAAATCTATTCATATAGGTTTTCAAACATGAATCGATGTATGAATTGATTCATAATGTGTAAAATAGTTTTTATAAAATCTATATTTTCTTCAAGTGGTTTTTCTACCTCATTTTGAAAATATTGTTTGAATCAAAGTTCTTTTAAAATTCATTTACAAGAGATCTTAAAAAAAATAAAATAATTCTTAATTTCTAAAGTTGATCTTCTTGAATCATAAATGTATACTTTGAAATTTGCAAAACAAATTAAAATAAGTTGTGAAATATAATATCAATTTGAATGTAAATGATTTAATTAAAATTATTTTTCAACATCAAAACTAAAAAGTATGTATAGCTAAGGTAACCTAGGCTAACAGCTAATAGCTCTACTTTGCTGAATGAAAGGACTCTTCATTAGATACAACTCAAGTTCATAAATGGGAGGTAGGTTAGATAGGATTGTTCTATGTCTGGGAGATCATTTGGCTTTGGTTCTTGCTCTAGTTCAAGATCTAAAGACTTCTAAAATGTGACATTGACCTTGTTAAGTTAAATGCAAGTTCAGTAAACTTAGTTTTTTGGAAGTACAATCCAAGGAAATCACAATTATATAAATGAATGGATTGACTCTTTAAACATGAATACAGAGATCCGCAACCTTTATGGATGGCTAAACAACATGAAGGGATAGCTCAATGAGGTTCAAAATGTAGTTTCTCCTAACATTTACTACATTGTTCCTTTAGCCCTTTCGCATTTAAAACGTGTTGCATCTATTGGATTTTTTTAACTTTGATTTTTGTTTATGGATTTTTTTTTTTGGATGTTTATGGATATTTTGATCAATTTCAATATGCTTCTTGCTTTCTAGTCAATTGTTTAGTCTTCTGGTCTATTCTTCTTTTATATGCCAAAAAGGGTAACATTTTATGCATTTTGGGGATTTGTATGCTAAATTTTGTTATGCATTCCTTTAGGGGGAAAATTGTTATTTTGAGGGAAAGCCTTCATCTTGTTTTGCTTAACTGTGTTATTGGTTCTATTTGTTGATTGATTCCTATCTAACCCCAAAATTGTTTGTCATTATCAAAAAGGAAGATATTGTTATCCTTAGCCCTTATTTTCTAAATTGAGCAAATTTGTGTTTTGATGACAGCAAATGCTTTTGGTTGAGCTTATTTAGTCAAAATTGTAAATGTTTAGGTTTATAAGAATTTAACTCAAATTTTGAAACTATTTTTGGAACGTTTGCCTCATGGTTTTGGTTAAAAAGTTTTTGAAAAATTTCACCAAAATCATTGGGATATATTCTTAATTGATTTATCATATTCTTTTAGCTTGGAATTATGTTTTCGAATTGAAATTTAAGGTTTGAAACAATTTTGAAATGAATTTTCAAAATATATTTTTCAATCTCCAAGCCTATGATTTGAATCATGCCATTTACATTACATTCGTGATCATGATTGCGAGGATAAGGCAAGTGAAGTATGCCTAACAATTCAAATCAAAAGTTTACCCATGATTTTACAATTCTAATCACAAACATTTTAAAACTGACAGAAACTTTGCAATTCAGGGCGATTTGAATCGATATTTTAATTATTTTTGTTACAATTCGATTCAAAGCCTTCGTAACTGGATTTCATGATTCTGATTGTGATTCTGATAAAAAATTCAAATTTTGGATTCATGATCATGATTGCAATTTTAATTTTTAAGGGTTAAATTTTCAAATAATGGCCTTTTCACTGTGTGCCATATTCATTTCATATAAATACCCATCTCACTCTTTTTTTCTTAGTGCAAAAACCCAAACTTCTAAGAGGAAAATACTACCCAATTCATTTGTGCTTCAATTTGAGCTAAATTTGTAATTTCAACTATTGAGTTCTTGAAATTTTTCTTATTTTCACTTCAAACATTGCTGGATTTCCTAAGGTTAGCCATACCTACGGTAGAAGAGTGGTTGAGCTTTTTCTTTTTCTTCTTTGAGTGAGATTCTTAGAGGTTTTACAATTGTGGTTGAGCAATCATTATAACAGCTTCTTGGAGTGCATGTCTAAACTTAAAAGGATTGCCAATTTTAGTGTATTCGAGCTTGGTTAAGTGCTTGACAGTAGATATATGCTTTGAAGATGATTTTTCAAGAGAAAACCACTATATATCTATGTTTGAATCTCCCTATCCTTGTTCTTTTATTTTATATTTTATTTTATTATGATTCACTATAGTTCTTGGTAAATTTGGATAGTTGATCTTGTCAATGTTGTTTCTCTGAATTTATTGTGTGTGCTACTAATTTCTGTCCCTAAATAATTTTACTAGTTTCCCAAAAATTTAAAAGGGATTTCATGAAAATGTTTTCAATTTGTAAAACCCTAAAACCAATTATGTGGCTATAATTTGAACCCATTGCTATTTGCCTAGTATTGTGTATTGCCCATTCTTGTTTGCCTGGTGTTGTGTATTGGCCTTGAGGATTCTGAGAGTTGTCTTGTACTGTTCTCAACTTTTTTACCCCTCGTACAGTAGACAACCAAGTTATCTATGATGTTATATGAAAATATTAGGAAAAATAAATTTCCAGTTTGTTAATTATTGATATGTGTGAAAGTTGCTATAGATATAAAATTATTAGAGTCAAAATAGTTTTTTGTTCCTTTTTACTTTCCACAAAGGACAAACAAGGGATTTAAATGCTATCGCATAATCCAATTAACACGATTTATGGTGATAATGTAACACAATTGGATGCTTTCAATGGTACGGATACTCTTCAATTCTTTGAATTTAACAATATACTCTTCAAAATTTGTTCTTGCAAAAAATTCAGAAATTTAAAGTGTGAAGATGTAGTGTTCTTACTAAAAGTTTTAGAGATTTAAAAATTGAAGAGATGCGAAAAGTGTAAAATGTAAAGACGTTTTTATTTTTCATTATTCTATTAATCGCATATGTTCTTTGGTATGGGGAACTCATTCATTGGTTCTGATTTTCTTCATAATTTCTATAGCAAATCGCTTTACCGTGGGTAAGATGTCTTCAGTTGTATAGTTGAAATCTTTCTTGGTTACATTTTCTAGAATCTTTCTTGATGTTCTTTATCTCCCTCCCAAGTACCCTAGCTTCTTCCAATTTTTTTATTTGTTCTTTGACAGTTTCATATATTGATGTTATTGATTTATTCTTATCTTCCATAAATTCTTTCAAAAAATTGATGATCTTTCTATCTGACTCTTGCATATCATCCTTGAAGTCTTTAAGAAAATTTGGGACTTTGTCATCTTTGTCTGATGCGATGTGGTGCAGGAGATAGAGAGTTTTATTGACCAAGCCAAAAATTGTTCATTTTTCAATCATGACTTTTCTGTTTTATATATGGTGGTTTTGAATGGTGTGCTTTGCTATGCTGCATACAAATTGGTTTGAATTTGATTTGATAAGAAAGTCAGATTGGGTTTGTGAACTTTTATAGAACATAGTTCACTTCAATATCTCAAGTAGAAATTAACTTGAAAATAGTAGTTAAATCTTTGAAATAACTCAAAATATTTGTGACTAGAGTTCTAATATAGATTTGGCATATCCCATGAGTCATGAAACCTTTATGATTTAACTTACTTGCCATACATAGATTGATTCAACCCATAAATGCATGCATGTTAGTATAACTATTTTTACCTGTCATGTAAATTGTAATCATCATGTTGACAAATTAATTTCGGAACTGTTCCCGTTAGGATTTAATTCCATCAAAATTTTAACAAAGTGATTTTAAAAAAAGGCTTAAATTATTCTAGTATTTTCTATAATTTTAACTTTAATTAAATCCTTATGATTTAAGAGGTTAGAATTGAATCTTATACGTATTTTTTATTATTAATAATTTCATACTTTTTGTCATTTTATTGTTAGTATTTGCGTGGATATGGCTTTGTTAATATGATTTAACAGTTACTTAAGTGATGAGAGGCACTGACCAAATTCTCTCTCTAAACAATCAATAATTCATTTTTTTCTAATTTATTTATCACTTAAATATAAATAAAAATGATATGAAAGTTCTGCATCAACTACTTAGTCACATTAATAAAGCATTGTCTACATGTGTAAATTACTGATGAAACTTAAAGAGGATGTAACAAAAAGTACCGAAAATAAGCATTACAACTTAATTCTAATTTTTTTTTAACATAATGATCAAAGATATAACTAAAGGAAGATGAGAATATTTGAACCTTAAGAATAAAATCTTAAACAGAGATCACTTGCTAAGATCTAATTTCAAATATATTCCTAAACTTTTTTAGCAAAATTCCTGATCATACATTTTGTACATGATCCACTTTAGTTTAATATATATATATATATATATATATATATAAGAATTTTGAATTTAGAAGCAAAGTTTGTGTAATGTGAGCAAAAAAGAACGAATTTTTTAAGAAAATTTTGTACAAGGTTTCAAAATCACATCTTAACTCCAGTACTCTCCCCGGAATTTGATCAGAACTAGGCGCCATAAAGATGCATAGCATGATGAGCAACAAGAGAAAAAAGTATCTAATTTGAACGAATTACAAATGGGATCTAACGAGGAAGTGAAAAAAGTACCTGACTAGAACGAAAATAATACAATTTAATTCTATTTTTTAAAAAATATAAAGATCCAAGATAAAACTAAAGGGAAAAAGTGAATAATAAATACAATTCCTAGGCTTGTGGTGCCGTAGTTTTTCCTTTATTAGTTCTTTCTGTACCAAATAATAATAATAATAATAATAATAATAATAATAATAATAATAAATACTACAAAAGCCGACAAATACTTTTATTTTTACTTGACATATTAAAATTATTTGTTATTTGTTAAAATAAATGTATTTCCTCATCCATAGATCAGTTTAGTTTGTTAAATTACACTTACTAAAATATATTTTTTTATTTTTAGGACATTAAGTATCATAAAGTTGACAAATAAAAAAATTTATTTAATTAAGTTGAGTTTTATTTTATTTTATCAAATTGAGAAACAAATAAATAATTCTAAACCCAGAGACCAACAAACAAATAAATAATTCTTCGTTGAGACATCTACTTTTACCCGTAAACAAGAGTCTAGAGGTGGAATGGTACAATCCTCTCTGGTTGTTACCGATTGGTGCGAGGCATCGCCACGTTGGCTTTTATTAAGTTGAATAAAAAGTACATATTACATGCCAGTTGTAATCTGAGATATAGTTCGTAGTTGTCTAGACATTATATATTATTATTTATGATTATAAAAAAACAAAATCTATGTAATCATTTAATTTATTCTTTATTTTAATTTCATTCCTAATTTTATTGAAATGTCATTATCAGCATGTAGAAAAAAATTGTTCTTCCATCTATCTGATTCTATTATAATCTAAACATAAGATACATACTTAACATGTTAAGTGTCCAACTAATTTGTTAAATCACAAATTAGAAAGAAGGTTGCAATTAAGTGAGAAAATGGCATTATTCCAAAGTTTTTCAAATGAAATAGCATGCTAAATTCTTAACTTTCAAATCTCCATTCTTCTAAAATAATTGGAGATCTATGACATTCTATCATTTGGTTGTAACTTTATTTCCAGTTTATGATTTAACATGCTAATTGGATCATTTATGTGTCATATAAACGTCTTCCATTTGAATTATCATAGAATCAAATAGATGAATGGACTATTTTATCTTAACAATATAAAAATAAGGAACTATTTTTTTTGAACAATATAAAATTAAATGATTACTAATAACATCTCAATAAAATCAAAGATCAAATTACAAATAAGGACTAATTGATTTTGTCTTATAAAAAGGAAATTTGGATCCACAAAAGTATCAAAGGTACTATTTTTTCATGTGATATATATAAACTACATAGCACTTTTAAAATAGAACATTGTTAGCCTAGGTTACCCTACCTACATATTTTCCTTGGTTTTGATGTTCAAAAATAATTTTAATCTATATTATTTACATTACTATCTGACAATATATTTTACTGTTTATTTTTATTTATTTTGCAGGTTCAAAGTATATATAATAAAAAAAGATCAAAATTAGAGTTAGTAATAATTTTATCTTATAGGATCTTTGATAAGTAAATTCAAATGAGATTTGATTCAAAAAAATATATTTTATTTGATATAATGAGGTATGAACAGGCCACTTGAAGAAAGCAAAAAATAAAATATTTTTCAAATATAGATTTTTTCATAAGTACAGGTTTTATAAAATGATTTTATATCTTTTAAATTGATTTACTAAATCAATTAATGTTGAAAAATTTATACAAACAGTTTCATTAATTGATTCATAACAAAAAGCTTTGAAAATTTTTTTTAAAACCAAAGGTTGGGATTTTACTCTAAAAAAATTGAAAATTAGTTATTCTATTATAATCGGATACAGCAACTATAAAACTCCTAACTACCTTCAGTTTTCAAAAGTTTTTCATATCTTTCTTTTTCGAATGTGAAAATCACAAAGCAAATAGAGCTTATTCAAATTTGATTCTACCTCATTACATCTTTGAATCAAAAGGATTTCAAATCAAATTTCTACATAATTCACATTAGCTATTTGAGGTTTTCATCTCAAATTTTTGGTATTGTATTTCTTACTTTATCTTGATCTTTTCTTATCTTTTCTATTTGAGATTTCTAGGTTGATAGAAATCTTGTTTCGGTTGGCAAGAGCTTGTAGAAATTCTTATGATTATTTTAGGTTTGGAAGAGCCAGGTGAAAATCTTCTAGGTTAGCAAGATCTCTGTTGTAATTCTTGTGTGTAAAACTGGCATTACAGGAGCTTATTTTTAATCCTGATGTTTTGATTAAAAAAAAAGAGGCAATCAAGTTGAAGATTATCCAATAGAGTAGACTTGAATTGCAGTTTCAATTTAAGTTGAATCACTTTAAAAATCCTGCGCATTGAATCTTTATTTTCCTACTCCTGCATTTACATTCTTGCTACATAATTGTCAAGTCTATATTCTATACATTTACTAATTAATCGTCTACAATTCTTCTTAATACAAAACTATTCTTTACAATCTTGTCAAAATTAAAGATTTTACAACAATTAAGGAGCATATAAATTCCCTTAAAGAAATAAGGGCATGACCCATGATATATCTTTATCTGGGAGTCTTAGTTAGTATCAGAGCTTTGGCTTATGATTACTCCATTTCTTTGACAAGAATATGGATTCTAATTTGACTATGTTCTCAGACTATACATCCCTAAATAGTCCACCTACTTTTGATGCTGAAAATTTTACTTTTTGGAAGTATAGAATCAAAATTTCTATTGAGGCTTTAGATGTGGACATGTTAAAAATTCTAGAGACAAGTTATGAATCTCTTAAAATATCTATTAATGGAAGTTTCCAGCCTAAGTCTAGAATGTTATGGTCTGATGAGGAAAGAAGGAAACACCTCTTTGCCTCTAAGGTAAAATGGATTGTTATCAACTCACTGTCTACTAATGAATTTCAAAGGACTTCTGAGTGTAGTATTGCAAAGAAGATCTTAGACACTTTGGAGATCACCTACAGTGGCAAAATTCAAATAGATTGCAAAATGGAAAAGCAACACTATCTTATGGCAAAACATAATGAAAATATACAAGTTCTAAAGTATCCTTCATTCTTCTGTGGATCTTATGCTAGTGATGCTGGTAGTGAATCTAATGTTGAAACAAATGATAAGGTTGATGATATAAATGATGATGATTTTGATGACTTGTATGAAGAGATTTATGAAGCTTTGACTAAAGCCAATAAGGAGATAAAGAAATTAAAGAGTCAAAATGAAAATTTGGTTAAAAAGATTGAGCAAACTGAAAAAGAAAATGCTAACTTGAATATTTTAGCGAAAAAATTAGTAAGTGAAAATAAAGCATGTGAACACTATGAGTCTTATAAATTAGAAATAGAAAAGTTGCACAAGGCTTTACAAGGATTTGTTGAAAGTAATGAGAAATTGAATGGCATGTTGGAAAATCAAAAAAGTTTTCAAAATAGAGTTAGCTTAGGATATAGACAGTAGTAGTATAAGAAATCTAAGAGATAGAGTCCTACTTATATCACCTATTACTACTGTAATCATAAAGGCCATCATATCAGAAATTGTCCATTTAGGAATGGAACATATTTGTTAAAACCAAATGAGAAATTTGTGTGGTTACTTAAATCATCTTCTGTTAAGAAATTTTCTGTTGTGTCTACTAACAAATTTGGACCCAAAACTTACTGGATACCAGCCAAGCAAACTTAATTTTAGCTTTGTAGGTCTATATGGGAGAAAAAGAAAGCAATTTATGATGTAGGTCAGAAGTTGCACTCACCACAAAACAAAGATTGTCAAACCCCCAAAAATTTTTAGTAAATTTTCATTTTCTTATTTTCATATTTGATTTGTATATTGCAATTAGTAACTTAAGCATCAGAGATGTTGCTAAGTTTGTTTTGCAGGTACATGGAGAGAATTTAAGATTTCAAGTGATTCTGAGATGATAACTAGCTATTTGAATGATTAGGAAAATTGCTAGAAAAATAAACATTTAGAAAAACTAAACTCAAGATTTCCTGAATCAATTCAGTAATCGATTTGCATTTATCCAGATTTTTCATGAGTTTTTGAATCTATTCTGTAATCAATTCACTTCTCTAACAATATACACTAAGAATTGACTCTTCAATCAATTCACTAGATTTTACAAAGTCCTGGAAAGACTCAAAATTTCTAAAATTTTTCTAAAAACATCTGGATGAATCGATTCCCTAATTGATTCGTTAAAAATCCACTCATATATGAACCGATTTAGTAATCGATTTGCTTATGAATCTTAATGAGTAAATTTAAACTTGACTCAATTCCTACTTAGATTTCTATACTTTGAATTGATTCACAAATTAATTTAAGGCATAATACTATATATACTCGAATCAAAGCTGAACTCATTTCATAGTTCTCCCTCAAGCCCTCAGCTAAAACTCTCTCGACTTTTCTTCCCAAAAACTCTCAAATGTTGTCCCTCATTACATTTTTCCCAAATTTCTTTTATAGAAACCTTAGAAACACTATTTCAAACATTTTTAACTAATTGATTTCATCAAAAATAACCAAAATCAAGAATCCCCAAATCAAACCCCAAAAACCCTAGCCTCAAAAACTCCAACACAAATGACAAAGAGAATCAAGCTCACAGTGAAGCATAAGGACAAATCACTAATAAAGGCAACTAAACCAACAAATGAAGAATCATTCTTCAAATCGTTTAATGAGTATGCAACCTATCTCTCTCTTGAAAATAGGAAAGTTAAACCTTTAAAATGTTTTAGTGATAAGTTACTGAAGACTACCTATTTGCCTGAACTGTTAGCAAAATGTAGGTTAGAAAAATTTTTGACCTTCAAAGGAAATGCCTATCCTAGATTAGTAAAAATGTTTTATGCCAATATTGCTTATGCTAATGGAAAACTATCTTGTTAGGTGATGCATAATCATGTGGTTATGGATTCTAAATTGTTTGCAAATGAATTTGGTATGGATAACACACCACTAAAGCTTGCTATAGGATATTTTCTTGAATATAATAAGGAATTAGCCATTAGAATGTTATTTCCCTACTCCACCCTAAAAGATGGTAGTGGGAAATTACTTATAACTGGCTTATCTCCTGAAGATAGGATCTTGTACTATGCTATACAAAAGAATTTTGCCAAGGATCACCAATTTTACATAAATAGTGGAAGATGAATTGTTTTATTATGGATTATTAAAAATCAATTGGATTTCAATTTTTCATACTGCATTTTGAAATGTTGATGTCGGTTTGTCACGACCGATCAAATTAGAAATTTATAAAATCGGATTGTACTACTCTACTTGTAGCATAGAGCAACACCGAGTCGAATCCAAAGATCATTTATGAATATTATCAATCAGAATAGGAGATGTAAATGGGGGTTGGCAGAAAACTACACTAACATACAGAAAATGAAAACAAAGATAAACAAAGCAACCAGCCAAGGGAATTAACTTGAGATTAGTGCTTCCTTGATTACTAAATGTTCATTCAATTGTTAATCATTTCTATGGCTTAAAATCACAAACAAGAATCCTTGAAAATGATTA
>JANHAO010001558.1:0-32330 GCA_026873985.1 Saraca asoca
TAGGATGTGATTGTATACTCTGGGCCACTATTTTGTATTCTGTTGTTATACAGGTTTGATGGGCATGTAGCCCTTGATGATTGTTGTGTGGGCCGTTTAGCCAAGTGTCCAAAAAATAGAGGAAACTCTGTCGAATTTTCGATAGAGAGTATAAATTTGTATTGAATAGTTAATGGAAATTTTGTGCATTAGTGTTATGTCAGTGTCATATGGTAAAGCTTGTAGGGGGTTTCCTGAAGGAAAGGATTTCCTGATGGTGACCTTCTACGTCGGTCACGTGCTCAGGATTGGGGCGTGACATTATCTTTCTTTTTTTATTTCCTGCCATATTTAACTTGCAAATTGGGGTGATATCGAACTTAAACTTGTTGACCAGATTTTGGTGTCAACAACTATTGTCTACGATCATCTTTGCCATTAACCACTGTTTACTATCACTAATGACTGTTATCTACTGTTACCTATAGCTGTTGGCCACTGTACACCATTACTACTATCATTAATTACCATCCACTACTACCTGCGTCCATTGGCTACCATCCATCGTCAGCTATCACTTCACTATCACCTACCACCATTGACCATAGTCCACCATCACTTTTGTCATTGACTAACATCTAACAAATAGTGTAGTTGCATTCATTGACTAAACCAAACAGACTAAGAGGTAATGATTATTATTTCTCTCACTCCTTTTTCTTTGATTTCATCTCTATCAATTTCCATATGTTGAATTAATTGTCCCTTGATCAATAAGATTTAGCTTTAATTAATTAATCTAGAGTTTTATACTAGTTTTTCAATTAAATAATGTAATTATTTTTAATATAAAACTATTTACAACACCAATAATAAGCATGAAACTTGTACATACGTGTTATGAGTAATATCCGGATCTACTAAATGAATTGGCAAAGGCCTGAAAACAGGCCAAGTCTGAATAACACAAGACCTAGCTCATATAGCCGATAGCCGCTATGTGAGCTCACATTGTCAAAAGCAAGCTCGCAAAGATCATCCTTGTTGATCGAAGGCTAACAATGACCAAGAATCTCAGCTTGTAAATATTGTACCTTTCTCAGCTGACTAACGAAGTAGCAACCTCTTAGACTCAGTATGTGGGACCAGTCGACAAAAAGCAGCACCATGGGCCCACCTGTAGAAAGTAAACATCGAAAGTTAGCCAGCAATTTGCAAAAGACATTTTGTAGTGGTTTAGGCTATCTTATATATTTATTTTAATATAACAGAAATACAAACTATATAATTATGTTTATAACCTCCCATCCCCTATAAATAAAGGGAGGGAGAAAGCTGAAAGAGATATATCGAAACTCTGTAAAACTTTTCTGAAATAAATAAAACGTTATCGTAAACATAAGATTTAGTGTTGTCTGATTTTGACCAAACCACATTAAAAAACGTTGTATTCTCACTGCCTTTTTCTTATCCTTCTCCTTCATTCTTAATCTTTATCAACCAGAACCAGTTTAAATCCATAAGAATCCTTTCTGTTGATTGGAGTTTGACCCAGAATCAAATATTATCGTTATCAGTATACAAATATTTATTTTTAATTTTTGGAGATAATGTTTAAGATAAATTTTTAATTGTAACAACATGATTCACATCAAATATAAATGCAAGTCTAATATATAAAATTTAGCATTTAAGTGGGACTGAATTCATACTGATGATGTCTCTAACTATCTACATGGATAAGTCGTTGTGTCTACATGTAATACTACCCTTTCATCTGTTCTTTTTCCAACTACGATGACCTATCCAATGAGTTATCTTGTCCTCTTTTGCCAATGACCTAATGTATTCCTCATAACAATTATCATACACTCTACTTTGACCTCAGCCTGTATGCTCATTGCTCAACATCTTTTGGTTGGACCACTATTCTGTCCATTAGAGCCGGCCTACTAGTGTGCTTTTGAATTTTGGGAAAGTAGGCATTGGCTAGCACTGCAATGTGACCTCAATAAAGGAGATATTTTATCTTTTTGTGGTTACAAAGACAAAGACTTATACAATGATGCAATCATTATTTTCAAATTCAAATAGAAGGAGAGAAAAAATTTCAAAATCAAATTAAATTAAATGTAATTATATACATATTTTTTATTTTTATTTATAAATATATGATTTTATATACTTATTTTTCTTTGTATTTTAATTTTTAAATATATTTTTACTTCCTTTTCTCTATATTAAAATTTTTAAATATATTCATATGTTCTAGAAAATAAGAAATATAAATATATATTTCTAAAAATATAAATAATATAAATGTAATTAAATTTTTTAAAAAAAGTGAGTGTAATTTACACAAACTTCAAAGTGTTCACCAGTGTCAATATATTATTAAATATGCTGGTACAATTTTTTAATCTCCATGATAAACTAGTGTGTATATATATATATATATATATGCTAATATATAAATTTTGACCTTATTAAACAAAAAAATATATTCATTGATATTAAAGTAAATTACAGTTATATTTTTCAAGATTTAATGTAATTATATTTATATTTCTTCTATTATAAAAAATATACATTTATTTTTTTATTTTTTTAATTGAAAAGATGAGTGTATATTTAAAATAAAAAAAAAGAAAGATTAATATATATAAATAATGAAGATTAATATGTATTTTTAAAAATAAAAAAATATAAATATAATTACATAAAATTTTAGGAAAGATAAATGTTTATCCTTAATATCTACTAATGGGTTTTTTTTTACATGATGGCCCCACTCAACAAAAAGTCCAGGCTCCACCAAGATGAATGCGCAACTACGGAGGACCTACTTAAAAATTGAACTTTTGCTAATGGAGAAGCTTATTCAAGCGGAGGACCAACTAGTGCCCCATATCAATGGAAAATCACTTTTTTCTACAAGATTTGCCCTAATGCACATGAAACATATGTACAGCCGGAAAATGGGAAAAACAAATCCAAAGTGAGCCCTGTATTAATGTTGTACACACAAAGAAGATGAGCAAAGTCAAAATTTTGTTCTGCCATTTTCAATTTTTCACGGCAGCCTTTGGTTTGTGTAAACTTTTTCTATGCTGTTAGGAGGGAACATGACAAAGACAAATTGGTCGGTCCTTGTTTCTGGTGAAAAAGCATCCTGTAAATTTTAAGTGGACTAAGTTAATTAAAAATGATTATCTTTTCTACTTAAAAAAAAATTATAATATGAGTATTTTATTTTCAAAGTTTTATCATTTGATGTTTTGTAAGTCAAACGATCATGACGGCAGACTTTGCCCTTTATGTTATTTCAAGAGATAAAAATGACATTTCATTTATAATATAGACTTAATATTTAGGAATTTAATTAAATAACTCAACATACACTATTTTTTAACTGAACAAGTGACGAGCTATTAAAATAAATAGAAGTACTGATCGATATCCAACTTCATCATAGAAGAAAAATTTTTCAGATTTTCAATCAATTATTGTTGTATTATTAAAAGTGTTGATAATATAGGTTGTTATTTATTATACAATAAGTTTAAATCTAATTTAATATCAATATAAAATATTTTATATTATTATTGAATATAATGATATTATATTATTAAAAAAATAAAAATAATTTAAAATTTTTATCATCAATAAAAATTTTTAATATTTTTTAATTATGTGATAATATATAAATATATCATAGTATGAAATTGATTTATATTGATAATATATTAAATTTAAATCTTAATATAAAACACCAACACCCAAAAAAATTTATACTTGTTTGACTGATTCAATTCATATGAAAACGTGAACTCTTGAGATTTTTGTTAAATTAATATGAAAATGACATTACTCTTATTATTATAATTGAAAATTTGGATGAGCAAAAATTAATGTATTGATTACTATTGGTGGTCAGAGCTCGGGGAATAAATATCCCAAAATCTCATATTTCTGAAGAGAAAATCAAGAAGAAAAACGGAGTGATGGGCCCAAACAGACATGAATGTAAAAAATATTTTTTTTTTAAATTTACCATAATATTAAAATTTTAGTATTATTTTTTATTATACATTAATGAATTAAATATTTTAACATTATAATAAAATAAATATTAAAATTAAAAAAATATTTTTTAATTTATCATAATATAATAAAAGATAATACAAAAATTTTTAATGCTATGATCAAATGAAAAATACTTTCGTCTTTATTCACGAACTCGTTAATATAACGTAAGTTTTCGCTGCAATAGAATTAAAAATTAAAAATAATTAATAATGGTATGTGGACTTGGCGTGGCGGTGCCTCTGTGCTCGAAATTCAATACAGGAAAAGAAAAAGAAAAATGTGACGATAGTTGATTGTGATGTTAATCATCATTATGATGGTGGGATTAATGGAGATAATCTCATTACTTTATCGTCACAGTGCATTCCCATTTCCCTTTTATACGCCCTCTGTTTAGCACTGAGGAAAAAATCAACAAAAATCAATTCTTAACATTAAAATATATTTTATTTTATTTATATATATATATGTTAAGAGTAAAATCTAGTTAATCTGAAAAGTTTAATAAACTTTTAAACTGCAATCTAATGAATGTAAAGAATGAAAGAGAGATAGTGAAAGAAAGAGAAAAAAAATAAGGAAGGCATTGGAAGTTTTTTAATGTAATTTGATTAAAATCATTTATTGATTTCGACATCCACAATAATTTTATTTTTTAGAATGTTTACTAAGTGTAATATTTTTATAGGGTGTTATCTTTGTTTAAAATTGCCTTTCTAGGGATCATTTTCTCTACAATAATCTTAATTCCTATTTATAATTATAAAAGTGTACAATCTTAAAGTATTATAGAAAAGAAAAATAATAAATTAAATGTAAGTTGATTCTTACAAATTGATGTTCGTAAGTTGGTGTCTGTATATTGGCTATGCAAGTTGGTGACGTCTCGGGTTTAACCAGATCTTTTTAGAGGATAGATGAGGTAGCATGTTTCGACCGGTGGATTGGAGCTCACTGTCAATTGACCTGGAACTACTACATTAACCTTTATCCTGTAATATAAGCTCGTGTCTAGTGATCTGATGCATTTTATCTAACAATCTCAATTTTTTACGAGCTAGGCTTCTTTCAGTTGGATTTGTCTATTGGATTTTTGTCAACTCATTTGGTATAATTCAAAAAATACTCATAATAAGATGAATATAATTTTTATTAATAAAATATAATAATATAAGTAAACTAATTAATAGCTTTGAAAAAAATATGGTATTGATTAAATAAATACATTTTTTTACTAGTACATCAGTGATGTAATAATAATTGTTATTCCTTTTGAAATTTTTTCTTTCTAGTAGGTTATATTCATTTTTAATACATTATACATATATATATATATTAAATAATTCGTCATTTTTTCCACCGTCAAGAAAAATAAGTAATTTTTTTTTAATTTGAATGTAAATTTCATTTGAAAATTTGATAATTATATGCAAAACTAGTTTCACTAAATAGGAGGGGAACATGCATCTCAAGACATGAAAAACTTCACTTACTTCTTAAGATATGATCATTGATATAAAGTACAAATCATGAAATGTTGTAGGATTTATATAGTAGAAATGAAAATGAGAAAGATAAAAATATTTATAGTTTTTATCTTTTTCAATTCATTCATGTAATTTTAATGTTTATGGAGCTCCCAAAATTTTATCATGAAGTAACAACAAAATATTATCAAATTAAAATAAAGAGTCTTACAAGGATATTAATGATATTGGAGAAACATTAACTTGTAACATTTAATATAATTATTTTTTCATAAATTTCTTAAATGGTGACAACCTATCTTTAATTTATATTTCGTATATCAATTAAATATGAATAAATCAACTGATCAAAACATTATTTAATTAATAAAAAAATAAAAATAATTTATATGCATTTATCCCATATATGTTATTGGGAGTATGATGGCTAAAAATTAATGGGATAGCTAAAGTAAGGATTAAGAAAGACTTGTAACTATTGCTTGTTTTGGCGCCAATAAAATGGAACTTTGTGATAATGTCAAATAGCTAACACATGGCTGCTTGCTTCAAGAATTTCATTCATCATTAAAGTCCTACATTTTGATCATTGACCTATGTGATGTCATAATTTTGTAGTCTAATCTTCAACCGCATGAAGTAAAGATGTTGATTTTTTGTTACTAGAAAACAAAACATTTTTTCTTACCTAATTAATTTAAGGATAATGCTTCCATGTGTATTCAAATAAGCTTTTATGCTTTTCTTTGTTTTCCTCCTCATCTGAGTTTATGAAAATTTTCACATAAAAGTGTAACTATATATATTTTATATTTTTATATAAAAAATTATAATTTTATATGAAATTTTTTTATGACAATAAGAGTGAGAGTTATAATTTTGTTGACTAAAGTTACATAAAAAAATATCTTTTTTTTTTTACAATATAGTGATAAGTTACTTAATACATATAATAATTTAGGTTGAAATGCAACATAATGATAAAAAAAGTTTTAAGACAATATAATATTACCACACTATTAAAAATTCTGATAAATTATAAAATATTTTTCTTTTTATATAGAGTTACAAATTTTAATAACAAAAATATAAAAAAAAAAAAATTACCCTAATCTATATATCAATATAATTTTTTTTAGAATATATCCAAACATAACTCTCATCCCTTGGTATCCCTTAAAATATTGCATGTTTCACTTATATTTTTTTTAAATGATGTTTAGTTGAATTTGTGTAAACATCAAGCAATTTATTGAGTGTAAACTTGAAAGATATCACATTTACCTTCAATTCAGAGAATTATAACAAAATTTACCTCAATCTAAAAAACAACTCTTGCAATTCATAAAACTTGCCCCAAACCACACATATTTTATGAAATGCATATGCGATTTAACTGTTCAAAGATGTGAGATTTACCATAATAAGATAAAATAAATTATTATAATCATAGATAGAAACATTAATAATATAAAATTTAATAAATAATTTTTAAATTTATAATTATATATTCTTAAATATTTTTATCAACATAATCACTTTACCTTTTAAAAATACATCTTGGATTGACATCTGATTTCATTGAGCTAATATGCTAATTGACAATTTATGTAAGTTCAGAATCAGACAGTGTTAATTGACAATTTTTGTAATTGGTTCAAAATACGGCGGACAGTATGTATGTATATACAGTACAAAACGTAGGAAAAAAAATAAAAATCCAAAAGGCAATGGATATCTGTCAGAGACGGCAACGAAAGTAAGCGACAACATTTGTCAGTAAAGTGATTTCGCAAAACCGAAAGAGGCTAAACAGTATACAAAGTGGGAGAGAGCTCAAAAAATGTGAAGAAAATTGAAGAATCAACCCGATCGCCAGCAAATAGTTCACTCTCTCGGATCCGTCTTTAATTTTCTACTATCTGATATCCACATCGGGAGTGAAAAGAAAAATCATTCATACATTGAAACTGAAATCCTTCTTTAAAATGCAAGAGCCGTGCTTCCATTCTCATCAGAAACGCTTTCAGGTTAGTTTGAACGAAAACATGAAATTTTTTATTTTTTATGGTTCTAGTTGGTAATTTGCTTTAAAAGTTTGGATTAAATGGTTACTATTACTTTTACTCTTTTTTTAATTGAATGTGAGTTTGGTTGGTTTGAATGCTGAAGAGCTAGATCTGATGAATTTTTAAATGATTAATTTATGTTCTATTTAATATTATGTTTATTTATTGAATGCTTGTGTTAATTTTCCTTTTATGCTAATATCTGAGCATTTCACCTTGGTTGTGATAGTGTTAGAACATCATTCTTCGGGTTTGGGCTTTCGGTTTTTGAATTGGGATATTATTTAATGAATTCCTATACGGTGACAAGTGCTTGGATGAAATTGGAATTGCCAGAACAAGTTTTCCAGAAGACAGCAAGTAGCAGCAGCATACTTTTTTATCATTTAAATTGTAACTTATGGCGTCTGCTAGCCTTGGAAATGGCGGGGTTGGCAGTTCGAGGTCTACTAATGGATTTAGGGGTTCATCTAGTTCAGTTGATTGGCTTGGGAGAGAGATGCTTGAAATGAAGTTGAGTGACAAAGTGGACCACGATGAGGACAGAGTAAGTTGCTTCATTTGACACTTTGCTGTCCTCTTTCCATTTTCGAGGGACTCTAAAGGCACTTTTCCAGATTAAGAAAATGACTATAGTTAAAATTTACTGTCTGTGAACTTCTAATATTCCAGGCCTTTGTTGCGTTTGCATTACTTGTTTTCAGTTGTCACTATTTTGCATTTTGCAGGATAGTGAGCCTGATGTCATTGATGGGGTGGGTGCTGAAACAGGACATGTCATAAGAACCAGCATTGGTGGTCGTAATGGTCCCAAGCAGGTAAAAATTCTGATATTTTGAATAATAGAAAATTTTTGTGGCTGTGGGATCATGTTTGAACCACTAACAACTATGCTGACATTGTATGTTTAAATTCACAGAATGTGAGTTATATTGCTGAACATGTGGTTGGAACGGGGTCTTTTGGTGTCGTTTTTCAAGTGAGCCAGAGACATGGAATTTACTCTTGACATCTTTTACAATTGGCATGTTGTTAAATTACATATTCTGATACTCTTTTACTGTATTGCTTTACTCAGGCAAAATGTAGGGAAACTGGAGAGATTGTAGCCATCAAGAAGGTCCTTCAGGACAAGCGTTACAAGAATAGGGAGTTACAGATTATGCAAATGCTGGATCATCCAAATGTTGTTTCTCTTAAACACTGTTTCTATTCAACAACCGACAAAGAAGAGGTTTACTTGAATCTGGTACTTGAATATGTTCCTGAAACTGTCAACCGTGTTGCAAGGCAATTCAGCAGGATTAACCAGCGAATGCCTTTGATACATGTTAAGCTTTACACCTACCAGGTGTGTACTTATATCTTTATTTGATTTATAGGTGGAAATACATATGAAAATAACTTTCTTCTCAGCAGCCCATATACAAAAGGGTGCTGGTGGAAGTAATACGTAATTGGCCCCTGAACTTTGTTATAACTCCTAATTACCTTTTCATTATCTTTCACTGCCTTAGATTACCCACAAGTATCTTTCCAATGATTGTAAATTTACAGCCACTCATATGCACAAGGTTGTTGAGTCTGTTGACTATTATCTTTCATTTGATCATAATCATACCTCAAGTGATATGACATGAGGTTTTTTTTTTTTTTTTTTAACAAAAGGATTATTGTAGAACAGTGGAAAAGTTCATTCTGTATATTGCTTGTTGTATTTTGTATAAAATATGACCCAAAGAAAAGAAATTCAAGAATCATCCAGTTTACCCATTTTAAAGTTACATGCCTGTCAGTTTATTTATTTATTTATTTCTTGTTCCTCTTTGTTGCAGATTTGCAGGGCTCTTGCTTATATACATAAATGCATTGGTATATGTCATCGGGACATCAAACCTCAGAACCTACTAGTAAGATATCAATTTATGATCTTTTTTAATTTTGTTCATTACCTGGAAGTCATTTGCTGTTAATGAGTGTCTTGAATGCTTGATTAACATTTTATGAATTTTATGCTTCTGGCTAGGGCCAGGGAGTGCCTCTTTAATAGAACATTCTTCATGTTCGGCAGTTACCCAAAGTGTTTGAAACTTTATTAACACTCTGCTAGATGAATATATATATATATATATATATATGTTGAGGGAAAAATTGCTGAAATGCATTTACAATTTAATTATCACATGTAAATTGTTAGTGTAAGATCATTTACTTATAAGTATGTTGTATCTTTATATCAAATTGTTTTTATTTATGGTGAAATCTGGGTTGCCTGCATCCTCTCATGTCTCTGTACACAAACTTGACTTCATAACCCTTCAAAGACTTTCCAATCGAAGATAAATCAGTGGAAAACATCTTCAAAATTTTTTCTGAGGTTCGTTTGCAATAAATTGTTTTGTTAATGCTGTTTCTCCGTATAATACAATTCCAATTACTAATACGTAACATCTTCATGCATTTCCTGTCGATCTCACCTCAGGTGCCTTCATTTTTTCTTACAATCCCATTGCCTGGTAGCCTTATTTCACTGTTTTCTGATTGACATGATGGAGGCTAGATTAGTTGAACTATCTGACCTAAGAGGAGTGTCCATTCTTAGGGTATATAGAAACCTTATGATCATCCCACTGTCTTTAAGCAATTCTTGTGATTCGAGTTTTACATAACCTGAAGGGAGATGATAAAATATGTGCTCTGTATATATCTGTCATTACTTGCTTTGGGATTAATCATATTCCTTGTGTTTGAATGCATGTTACTCATGTCAGGTGAACCCACAAACACATCAGCTGAAACTTTGTGATTTTGGTAGCGCAAAAGTGTTGGTAAGATATTAACCTTACTGGTTGATGGAAGCAATTTTTTTGGCCAAAGTTTCATCCGTATTCAAATTCTTCAGGTGAAAGGAGAGCCAAATGTTTCATACATATGTTCAAGATATTATCGTGCCCCAGAACTTATATTTGGTGCCACTGAGTATACAACTGCCATAGATATATGGTCTACTGGTTGTGTAATGGCTGAATTACTTCTTGGACAGGTAATTTGATGCTTCAATAAATTCTGAATATCTTTTTCTAATTGAATTGTTTCTTTGTTATCATTTTCATTGAAATTCAACTTTTGTTCCAGCCTTTGTTTCCCGGAGAAAGTGGAGTTGACCAGCTAGTTGAGATCATCAAGGTGAGGGTTTTCTGTGTTGGCCTCACAACACACACACCATTTGGGCCATTTTTTACCATCAAAATCTGACAATAAGGTTGGATTTGGCTATCCTATAACTGTGCAATACACAAATCTTCAAGAAGTTTAAAGCAACTATTTTAAGATTCTGAAAAGTAAGTCCATTTTGTCGGCAAGAATAATATTTTGACATTTTCTCTACGCTTAGGCCAAAGGACAGGGAGACATTTATCTTGTTTACTTAATACATGCTATGCTGCCTTTAAAATTGAATGTTTTGATGTACACAGTCCTCATTTCTTATTGTTCTCATGTTATAGTAGTTATGCAGATCACCATGCCCTACAAAATTCTTAATGTATTATAATCTAACTATTTTTTTTTTTTTCAGGTTTTGGGAACTCCGACCAGGGAGGAGATAAAGTGCATGAACCCAAATTATACTGAATTTAAGTTTCCACAGATAAAACCTCATCCATGGCACAAGGTGTGTTCTTTATTCTCTTTTCCTTGCATATTATAAGTTTCTTTTATTCTTAATTATAGATTAAGAACAAGTCATGGCAGTGTTTAGGTGTCATCCTATTTATTTCAGTTTAAGAACATGCTACGAGAGGATGAAAATCTATATGGCTAACTTTTGATCACATTGGATGGAGTTGAGCATAGATCAAGATTTTTATTTCAAGTGAGGGAGGAATGAGTGAGATAATTTTGAAAGCATTGTTAGGCTCCTATTTTTTCTTTTTATATGGACACTGTGGGGTTACATTATGGAATGCTCATAAGCTGGACCCTACTTGGCACAAAGTTTTATTCTTAAAGGCCTTACTCAGTACAATCCTAAAGCAAAGATTCAATCTTTATGTGTTGAGTTTGAGTTGTTTACTGCATGGGCTGGTTGACCTAATTTGGCATGGGACTGGATCTGTCTTGACAAATGTTGTGTACTTTATGAGAGACTATTACAGATACTGTTCCAGCCTTAGTGACACTTACTAATCCGGAGATGCCAATATGATATAACAGTATATTGTTCAGAAGTTAGGCATGCTATGGGCATTTTTTTGAAAACTGGTTGCTGTTGTCTGATGATTGGTTTGGGAGGTCTTTGACATCATAAACTCAACAATAGGTACAGTTGTACATTGTAATCAATTTAATGTCTGTAGATGTGAATCTAGTATGACCTTCTGCAAGTCTTGGTAAAACTATTTTGGGGAAGTCTTAATATGTACATTGCTCAAATAGGAGTCTTGGTTGCATGAGACACCAACTACAATTGTATATAATTTGACAGGTCTTCCAGAAGCGTTTACCCCCAGAAGCAGTGGATCTTGTCTGTAGGTTCTTCCAGTACTCCCCCAATTTGCGTTGCACTGCTGTAAGTTTAATCTGTATCTTTTGTTTATTTTTAGACTTGTATTTTCCTTCAGGCTTGAGGTCATAGGATATAGATTATTGTTATATTATTAATAGATTCTCCTCATATTATGGTACTGCAGTTGGATGCTTGCATTCATCCCTTCTTTGATGAGTTGAGGGACCCAAACACCCGCCTTCCTAGCGGTCGCCCACTTCCTCCTCTTTTTAACTTTAAACCTCAGGGTGAGTTCAAGTACTACCTGATTTGGAACACTTTATTATTAAACTTTTTTGGTAAAGCTTCACTTGAAACTAGTAAACCAATCATTTGAGTTTGCTAACAACATTGACATGATTTATCGATAGTTTGTGAGCTGTGACTATAAAAAGACATAACAGTATCAGAAAAGGTGAAGTTCCTATCCAAAGTTTATCGAGAGGAAAATAAAGAAAATGTTTATGGTTCAAACTTTGAATAACATGTATACTACAAATAACAATGACACTTGTTTTTGATATACCTTCTGTATTATTAGAATTCCATGTTTTATGAATTAAACCTTGCCTGGTTTTATCCCTTGATGGGTTCACTGGAGTAATTAACTTAGTTATGCAAATAAATCCATAATATGTTTGAACGTACTGCTTTTGTAGAGAAACTGATAATTGCATCTATGATATATGGATATTTATCCCCCTTTTTTTCCTGTGCTCGATTCCTTTCTTTGATATTCATTTTCAGAGCTCTTGGGTATACCACCTGATATCATCAGTCGGCTTATTCCGGAGCATGCTCGTAAGCAGAACTTATTTATGGCTTTGCACACCTAGCAGCAAGTTTTATAAATCTCTTTCTTCAACTTGTTATTTATTAGCCGGATGTAAATTATCCAGTGCTTCTGGGAAAGAATGCCACAGAAAGAGTTCCTAGGATGAAATGTTGCAGGTTTTGAAATCGTTTTCAGTGGAGTTGTTTACTATTCTTGTTCAAGAGGTCACTTTTTTCATGTATATTTACCTTTGACATTGATGCTTTCAGTAAGATAGAAGGTATAAAGAATTAAGAATCATATATGTATGTTTATACACCTCTATTTTATTTTTTTTTTTTGTGTGCACTTTAAAGGTCTCTTTTATTTTTGGTCTCTTTTATTTTTTCTTTCCCATTCAGATTATGTTGAATATTCTAGGGATTTGGACCATTTGGTTTGGCTACTCAGCCATTTTGTTCTATTGGTGATATAGTGAAACAGAGAACTGAAGGGTCCATAGGTTGGTCATCCAAATTGCTTAGTTCTGAAGCCTTAAACCTTATTTAAAATAAGGATTTATCTTGCTATGGATCTCTTGGAAGCGTGTAGAATTCGTGGATTCCAGTGTGAATGTGTTGCATCGATCATCCCTGTAAACTGACATTGCTAAGAAATTTGAGAGGATCATGCTACATTGGAGGGTGAACTCACCCGAGTGTTCAGATGAATGAGAATTTGAGTAGAGTGCAAAGAAATTTCGCTTTTGTTTAAATTGTATGAAGCAAACATGGAAGAAGGGTTGATACAAATATTTTGTATTCCATATGTGCAATACCTTCACCTAGTTTTCCTTTTTCATACAAGAGTTGGTTTCTTAATTGAGTGAAAAGAGGTAAGTGCGTAAACCAATAAGAGGATACAAAAAGTTAAAACCAAAAATTACCTCGGATTGAGTTTATATGTACCTACCATTTTTCTAGTTTTTTTTTTCTTTTTTTAATAAAACATTATTTTAATCTTTCACAAATTTAAATTTTTTTAATTTGATCATTATTTAATTTTTATCCACAAATATTGGATAACATCACATCGAATTTTAGGATCTATTTGGAAATATTTTTATTTTTAAAAATTATTTTTGAAAATAGTTTTGAAATATTTTTAAAAATTATTTCTAAAATAATATTTTAAAACAAAATTTTTAAAATTATTTTTAAAAACGGTCTTATTAAAAAAAATTATTTTATTTTTTTAAACAATAAAAAATATTTTTTAAAAATTATTTTTAAACAAATCGTTAGATTTTTTAAATCATTATTTTACATATTAAGATGTGAAATAGATTGATGGAAAGACTTGATTAAAAGAAATTAGATTTATCAGAAATTCAATTGAAAATAAAAATTAAATAGGAATTAATTTTAAAAACTTACCTTTATAAAGAATTAAAATAATGTTTTAGCCCTTTTTTAAGGATTTAATACACGTTTTATGATGCTACGCTTTGTGTCTTTGTTTATTTATAAGACTTTTGTCCATCCATATTGTGGAGTTCGGGTCAAATTATTTTTTTACCTATTTTGGAATGGATTTGAAACTTAGGATTAAATTTCAGCAAAAATTATTATTATTATTATATTAATATTATATCAGGATACAAATCACACACAAGTTAGGATTTTATTGATGTTTTGTCTGTTAAAAATATTTTTTTTCAGAAATGAAATAATTCGTTGAATTGTTTAACTCTGTATATGCTCGTATTTTCTCCTTAATTAATTTTTTTTATAATTTTTTCCAATGAGTACTGAATATATTGTTATTTGAAGTGTGACATATACAATTTTTTCACCCTATATCTTTTTTTTTTTTTTTATCTTAATTAAATTATCAAAGGCTTAAATCTCAGCTACCTATCAACCTTACACTTGTCCTAACATTAACAGAGATTGAGAAAGGAGCCCAGAGAAGAAGCACCGCCACCAATCGCCGCCGAGCACGATCAACATTGTCGCCAGCCCCTCGCCGCCACTGACACCAATCGAGTAAGAGTAGCAGTACAACACCGTGGCATCATCACTGTTCGCTCATCGTTGGCGCACTGTGTTGCTAGTAGACAGTAGGTGGTATTGAAATAATTGTAAGTATCAAAATTTTCAAATCTAATGACATCTTAAATTATGTATATATGTAAGATAATAAATCTATTAATTGAACATATATATGATGATTACTTGATATTCATAACTATTATACATAATTTTTATATATAATTATATGTGAGAGGGAAGAAAAAATAAAAATAAAGATGAGAGAAGAGGTCAACTCCTCTCAACCTTAGATATTGTCATTATGTTAGAATTTGTTATCTCATTGTGATAACAACAGTAACATATAGGGTGAGAGTAAAGATTTCTTCTTATGAAAACAAATTGAGTTAGTCTTCCCATTATCAGTAGTTCAACAAATAAAACTTACATAACAATAGATCCACAGATAATCTAAGTATTACACTAAAGCTCAATAACAAATATAATAACCTATTTGGACTGACAAACAAATAATATTATTTGACATTTGGTAATCCAACATACAATAAATTGATTGATTATGTTAGTCTAAAATATTATTCCAACAATCTTCCACTTAAACAATATAGGTCAGGAAAAATAATATCATGGATTACAACCACAATAATGAATGTCAGATAATGATTTGATACTATACAACTATCACTCAGTAATAAGATCATAAGTCTTTAACTTGTGGATCTTCATATCAAATAGAGACACTAATGTCATACATGTTAAGATCTATATCTCTATGACCAAATGCAAAATGGATATAGAGAGAATGACAAATGTTATTAAATATGAATCTCACCAAAATAATCCTAGCATCTGCCTAGGCTACATTATTGAAACTCTACAATATATATCAACACAATAAAATTGAGACTAGGTCAAAATGTCTCTATGCTATAATTAAGCAGTATGCCATAAATTTCATTATAATCCTGCTCAATAACAACATATGATAATGAAATGTTATTCTCACAACATAATTATTTATATATACTCCTACTAATTCAAGACATTATAAGGCTAAATCAATCCCATTTGATCCGATAGTGCTTTAAATGATAAAAAAACCTACTCATGAGTGAGGTATATATGTCATGGCTATCAACATAAATAATTATCACATACACACTCCCACTGACATAATATATCATAAGGTAAAATAACTCCATTTGAGTCAACAATACTCCAAATGGTAAAGCTCTGACGAAATCAATACATATAAAAGAAAGGCAATGGTGGAATTGCCACAACATAAACATGTGGCGATAAGCTCTCAAACAAACATTGAGACATAATTCAAATTGTTGCCCCACAAAAAAATATTAAACTTTGCTATTGCTTCTAAGGTAATTATGAATGTTTGTTCGATATTAATCACAAAATAGCACCTCTTACTGTTGCAATCACATATCCATAAAGGATTGATAATTGACAGTTTAAACATAATTATTTCACTATATAAGGTGAATCAATTCTAGTGAGTAAGCATAACATCTTACTAAGATAATTATGAATGTCTATTTGACATTAGTAACAAAATAATATCTTATACTATTACAAATGCATATCCATAATAAATTATTAATTGACAAGTTAAACACAATTAGGACTTTCCCATTTTAATTAGGGATTCAACCCTCACTCCAAAATAAATCAAGTATAAACAAAATATATATAAGTATAAACATATATATGATACTTGAATACACAATTATGTCATCAACAACGGCAACATATGAGATCAATCACACTTTATTATTTTACTATCATTATTAGAATATAACAATAATTGAGTCTTCACCCTAGAAAAAAAATGGAATATGCTTTTCTAAAATGACTTATTTAAAATTCTACTATATAGGTTCTTTGATATAAGCAAAAGGTAATCATAATATAATTTACAATATTTGATTTATGCTAAATAATTAGGCATATCACCCGATCGTAATAAAGAAAAGTTGGGGTCCAAAATTTGTCTCACAGAAAAAAAAATGCATTCTATATAAGGGGGATCATATTATTTTGAGAGGTTTTTTCTCATAATTATATCACATAATGTCATGCTAATGGGGCATGTGCATTATTTATATAATTCATAAATCACACACATATATATATCTAATTAGAAATTTTCTTAGTATATAAAACAATTTTCACTTTAGTTTATCATAATTGGCTCTAAAATAAACGGATGCACAACTAATCAAAAGTTGCATATATTGGATCATTATTAAATATATATTAAATCACTTGTCAAGATTAACAAAACAATCCATAGACACTAATTCAAGAAAATTTTTAAAATTTGAGATTATTTGTGCCAAAATAATATAATTTAAAAATTCATTGATTTTGTAAACATGACGAAATAATATTTTTTTAAACTAAATATTATTATTATAAATTAACATGATTAACACGTCAATGTCACATATTAACCTCTTCGATAATATTTTTAAACAAGAGCCATTATACACAAAAAATAAATTATACTTAGTTTCACGATAGGTAGATATACGATTATAAGAAACAATAATTATAATCAATTTATGATAGTCAAAAAATATTTTTAGAGACTCTTCATTCTCATAATTGATTTCATAAAAAATAATAACAAAAATTAATTGCATTAACACAAAAAAAATGGAGGGATTTCATCAAAATATATTTATTATGAATATTCATGATGTATATAAATGCAATTATGTTACATATTTCCTCACAATAAATATGCAATTTTCATTTATCTCTTCATTATAATCCCAATAAGTCCCAAATTACAATAAATAAGCAAGTCAATTCAAACAATATTATATTCTAAAATCTAATATCAATAGGCCATTTAAGATTATAGAACATAATACAGGATCAAATATTATACTTTTAAAATTTAATATCGATAATGTATTTAAAATTATTGAACTACAATATCCAATCTACTATTTGTATTATGGTAAAAATATATCGATAGTATTATACTGATAGAGTGAGTATCTTGCTCTCTAAAAACAAATTTTTATTTAATTACTACAAAAATATAACTAATCTCATAACAAACGAGCTTTCAATTACATTATCATAATATAAATAACTATAAATTTTCAAATAAAAAATATAATTTCATAAGCAAATTATCTCAATAGATAAATAATATCAAAATTGAGAGTACGATAAATATATTGTATATCACATATGAGAATTTGGTATAAAAAAATTTAATAGAAAATTCAGAGAATACAATAAGTAGGTTCTTCATAACATAAAATTTATATTATGAGATTTTAATAATAATTGCATAAGACTAAATTTATGAGAATTGGGTATAAAAAAATTTAATAGGAAATTCAGAGAATACAATAAGTAGGTTCTTCATAACACAAAATTTATATCATGAGATTTTAAAAATAATTGCATAATATCAAAATTAAGAGTATGATAAATATGATGTTTATCAGCATATGAGAATTTGGTATAAAAAAATTTAATGGAAAATTCAGAGAATACAATAAGTAGGTTCTTCATAACACAAAATTTATATTATGAGATTTTAACAATAATTGCATAAAACTAAAGATAGTAATTGAAAATTTTCTCTTTTACTTTTAGAGTTAGAATGCGTCTTACAATATTCTGTAACCATCATATGTGGAGTTTTCTATCAACTTATTTAGATACTTATCTTTATACATCATCAATGAATGATCTATGTAACTCAAATTAGGCTTTTCGAAAAATTATTTTGCATGTAATTTTTACCTCACATTAAATCACAAAATATAATATTAGAATGACATATTTCATAACTGACCCAAAATATACACATAATTGATAATTTAATTTACACAATATTTTATGTTATTAAATAAAGAAAATTAATATGATTTTACTCACACAAAAAATAACCAATAATAATTTAGATAAAAAATTATCATATAAATACACAAATTGTACTCACACAAATAGTTTCCAAAAAATAGAAAGCACAATTTAAAATTTGAGAGATATGAAACTTGTATAAATAACCTTAAAACAAATAATTTTGCATATATATTTGGCATCATATACAACTAGAGAGTCCATAATTAATGTAAGTATTTATTTGATCAATAAAATCAATAAATGCTAATAAGATCAGAAAGATGACAAACTTCACTCATTTAGCATATTTACTTAGCATGCTTTGAGACTCATAGCAACAAACAATTATTATGTAATATCACGATTTTTGTATATATCACAATTTTTATGTGTACATTCATCTAAAATTAATTAACATGCAAATAGTATTATAGCATACTATAAAATTTATACACTACATTGTATTGTGTAAGAATTATATGATAGAATTTTTAGGTCCAAATAATATTATAAGAATATTAAAATATTTAAAAATGATATAAATTATTTTTTATTTCAAAAAAATTATGGAAAAAATCTCCATTAAAGCAACTAGCTTATAAAATCATTAATTTCATCAATAAATTAAGCAGCTCACTGAAAAAAAAAAAAGAATCGCCGTGAAATCAAAATTTCCACCTACTCAATGCTCATCTTGTCAATTTGCAATAAAATCCGATTGTAATCCAAAAACAAAGCAACATATGAAATAGGTAGAATAATAACATGAAGAAGAATGGATCAACGACTTAATCCAGAAGTCAGATGAGCCATGTGTCTTGGTTGTGATCTTTGCACAATTATTATTCTTGACTTTGGACTCAGGATTACTAACACTCTTCTCAAATTGTTGGAATTTAAAAGCCTAGTTTTCGGAAACCAACAACAATTGAATTTGTGATTTCATAAAAAAAAGAAAAAAAAATCTATTGATTTGTGCAAAATTTACTAATTTATAACAAAAAATTATTCACATCAAAATAATAAATTAATTTGTGTTAGAAGATACAACACAAATAAATCATTAGAAAATAATATAAAGTCATGAAATATAATTAAATAAACTTCGATACCACTTGTTGAAATAATTATAACTATCAAAATTTTTAAATGAAATTATATTTTATAATATGTATATGTATATGCTAATAATCCAATATTCATAAAAAAAAATACATAGTCTCTATTTATAATTATATGTGAGAGAGAATAAAGAATAGAAAGAAAGATGAGAGAAGAGGTGAACTCTTTTCAACCTTGAATGTCACAATTAGATTAAAGATTGTCATCTCAATGAGATAACAATAGTAACATCTAAAGTAAGAATAGAGACCTTTCTTTATGAGAACCAATTGAGTTAATCTTTTCATTATTAATAATCAAATAAAAAAAATTTATATAATAATAAATTTACAGATAATTTAAGTATTACATTAAAATTTAATAATAAATAAGATAATATATTTAAATTGATAAATAAATAATATTATTTAGTATTTGATATTTCAATATACAGCTCATAATCGTGAGCAACCCATCGGTATTCTGTATAGTGCTATTTTTTTTTTCTATCTAAATTTTAATATATTAGTTATGAAAAAAAATGGAAGTTTGCGGACCAGTCCAAAGTGCGAACCGAACTGGACTGTCAAGTCCCGATCTGTTTTCATTGCCGGCTCATGCCAACTTGACCAAAATCTGCACGAACTTGAACTTGATTTGCTCTAGCCCGGTCCAAATGTTTGACAGGGCTATTTTTTTTTTCCAACTTTGATTCTTTTAGTAGGTTTATAATTAATGCTGGTTTATTCTTACTAATAATTATCATCTTTAATATTATTTTTGTTGCAAAATCATCGTCAGTAAATGTAAATGTGGAACCGGATCCATAAAAAGAATCATTCCCGCCTTTTTTTAGCTTTATCGCTGAAAAAGGGCTTAAGAAAACACTGAACTCACCAAGAGGGGAGTATCATCGTGTTCTGTGGCCGCCGCCGGTCTCGCCGCCATAGCACAGCCGCCACCGGGGTTAGTTCCTATCAGCCGCTTCGTTTATTGCACACGTATGTTTTTCTCACCTCTTCTTTCTCTACTTATGTCATTTTCCCCAATCGAATGGTAGGGTTTAGCTTGCTTTAGCTGTGTGTGTTTGAAATCCGTGGGATAGATGAACTGTAGCAACATATTATTTTGTTTCTTATTTTTTCTCAATACCCTTTACTAAAAACTCATTCTCTCTGTATTTTTGCGCCTCCTAGCCAAAGCTGGGTCCTTTTGGTGTACCTGTTGCATGCGTGCATGCATGCTCAAGCTGTTTGTTAAATTGACTGAACGGGAGTTTTGGCTAAACCAAGTTACAAATATGAAAATATGTATGGCATTGACTTCTGTGCTGTGCTAGCAGCATGGTAGGGGGGCTGGTTTGAGATTTTATGCTAATGCCGAAATATATTGCAGCCACTTCTTTGCCCCGTTTTTGCTCCTATGTTTAAAGTTTCTGACAATTCTGCTAACTCAAAAGTGTGTAATTCTGGAACAGAGTCGAATGTCTTCCACAACTTTCCACATTGGAGCTTCTTTAAGTCTTCATGGATGCTCTGAGTATAGAATATCTAAGCGCTTTAGGTCCCACCCAGCCTGTTTTTTCCAGAAGTCATCAGTTTTCTTCACTGAGCCACTGAATCTGGGCTCCATTAGTCATAGTCTAGTTTGGAATTCTCGTCAATATAATGGCTCCCAGTCATTCGTCAATATGTTCAAATGTGCTGCTGGGAATTCGGAGCCATCAGTTTCCATTGATGCTGACAGGAAGGGTGATTTTCGTAAGCATATGCAGTAGCTCTATCTTTTCATTACCTGTCTTATATATTATGTAAAATTCATATATTTCTTAGTTTGCTAATTTGTTTTAATTTTGCTCATGCCAAAGAAGAAAGAGTGGTTGTTCTGGTCATTGGTGGTGGTGGACGCGAGCATGCTCTTTGCTATGCTTTGCAACGATCACCATCCTGTGATGCTGTGTTTTGTGCCCCGGGCAATGCAGGAATTTCAAAATCGGGGAATGCTACTTGCATATCAGGCCTTGACATCTCTGACGGTGCAGCTGTAGTCTCATTTTGCCGCAAGTGGGGTGTGGGACTAGTTGTTGTGGGGCCTGAGGCTCCACTTGTGTCTGGTCTTGTAAATGATTTAGTTAAGGCTGGAATCCAAACTTTTGGCCCATCTGCAGAGGCTGCTGCTTTGGAAGGTTCAAAGAACTTCATGAAGCATTTGTGTGACAAGTATGAAATTCCAACTGCCAAGGTCTGTTTTATCACTTCAAGGTTCAAATCTTGATAGCTTGATGGGTAATAATCAAAGTTTGGTCCTTGTTGTTGTAAAATGATACTGCTTACTCTCACATATATCCTTAAATGTTCCACAATTAGTACATAAGTTCTTACTCTTGAAATTTGTAACATACAAATTATTTAGTGATTTGATTGAGACTCTGCTTTTAACCATTTTGATATATAGTTTATGTTTTAGTACAATATGTTCTATATGATGGGAGTTGTCTGCTTTTATGGCTTGTGCCTTGTTATTAAAATGTTAGTATCTACCAAGCAATGACGATAATATATATAGGAAATGTCTTTTGTATATAATCAGTACAGTCCTCTAAGCCCTCTTTTCACTTTTAAACTCAACTCCATATCTAAGCTATTCCACTTCCCCTGCTTGCTTACATCACTGCATCCTGCTCTTGTTGACCTTGTTTTATTTAATTTGCTGCTGTGTATTTCTTAGCCTTTACTAATCCAACATTGATTGTTGCAGTACAAAACATTTACAGACCCGTTTGATGCAAAGCAGTATATTCAAGAACAAGGAGCACCAATTGTTATCAAAGCAGATGGGCTGGCTGCTGGAAAAGGAGTTACTGTTGCCATGACACTTGAAGAGGCATATGAAGCTGTTGATTTGATGCTTGTGAAGGGTGCATTTGGTTCTGCTGGTTGCCGGGTTATTATTGAGGAATATCTAGAAGGAGAAGAGGTATCGTTTTTTGCATTGGTTGATGGAGAAAATGCAATTCCACTAGAATCTGCTCAGGACCATAAGAGAGTTGGCGATGGTGATACAGGGCCAAATACTGGTGGCATGGGTGCATACTCTCCGGCCCCTATATTAACTAAAGAACTTCAATCTGTAGTAATGGAATCTATTATTGTCCCTACAGTGAAAGGCATGTCAGCAGAAGGATGTAAGTTTGTTGGGGTTTTGTATGCTGGGCTTATGATAGAGAAGAAATCTGGCTTACCCAAGCTAATTGAGTATAATGTGCGCTTTGGAGACCCTGAGTGTCAGGTCAGTCACGCATGTTTGATTGCAATGAATCTATCTTCTTATAGCAGTCCCGCACTAGCAAAGAACCGTGATACTAGAAATATCATTTCACCAAGGTGAAGCTGATAAAATAGATTGGTCCATCCATTGTCCACATGCTATGGTTTATGTTGTATGCACTTTTCAATTCAATTATTATGGACATACTTTTGCTCCCTTTTGCCCCATCGAAGTGATGTTAACTTGTGTGTAATTTTTTCCTTTTTGAATTCTGAACAGGTCTTGATGGTCCGGTTGGAGTCTGATTTGGTACAAGTTCTGCTTGCAGCTTGCAGAGGAGAGCTAAGTGGGGTATCATTGAACTGGTCTCCAGGTTCTGCCATGGTTGTGGTAATGGCAAGTAAGGGGTATCCTGGATCATATGAGAAGGGAACTTTAATTCAAAATATTGAAGAAGCCGAGCTTGTTGCTCCAGATATTAAGATATTCCATGCTGGAACAGCTTTTGATTCTGAAGGCCAATTTATTGCCACCGGCGGTCGAGTTCTTGGTGTTACTGCCAAGGGAAGTGATCTTCAAGAGGCACGGGATCGGGCGTATCGATCTGCTGAAGAAATCAAATGGCCAGGAGGCTTCTACCGCCGTGATATTGGCTGGAGAGCCCTTCCTCAGAAACAATTTGCCACCAAAGAATGAATTGAACTACTTTTACCAGTCTCGTTCAATACTCAAGTAGCAGTAAATGGGTTCAAACACAATAACGTATTAACATCAATATTGTAATGGTTTTTACTTGTTTGATCATCAGGATTGTAATCTCTTTTTATCTATGTATCAGTTATAAATAATCTGGTTTCATCCTGATGCAAGGGTGGGACAAGTTTTTTATACATAGCATATATTGCATGTTACATAAGCTAACAAGTAAATTGGGTGATTCTTTGGCACTCTTATCTATTCTTTTAATCAATCATTTGTTATGTTTATTTTGTGACAATGATGCAATACTTTAAACTTCGAAATTCTCAATTACGAATGTTTTATGTCTTAGAAAAATTTCTTACCTTTGTTTTAAAGATGATTCTATCATTATAATCTTACTGAAGCATATATTTTTAGGTGACACTTTTCCAGCTTTACATTAAATTGAGATCACTATATCAATTTTTTATCTTCCAAAACTCCGTAATCTCTTTAAATTTAATCATACCTAGAAACTACTTGATCATCTTGTTAAGTTTAATTTGAATTTAGCTCAACTTTATAATACTCCTAATTTTCATTTTTTCTGCACAAATTGTAATTTGATCATCATAGAATAAAGAAAATAATAAATTCACTACTACTTTAGATATGAGTGATGCATTGAATATAAATGTAGTATATAAAAAGGATGGAGGTGTATGAATTTTGCATTGTAAGAAGTTACTACGGGTATATATATTTCATATACGTTGCCAACAAATTCTAATCCAACGGTCAGAAATTAAGAAAAAATGGTGTCCTCAAAATCCAACCGATAGATAGAAGATGATTCTAGAATATCTCAACCAACGTGTCTCTACATATTCCTTATCTCTCCCCAAAACCCTTCTCTTCTATCCCCTTCTTCAACCTCGGCAGCCCTCTATCATTTGGTCTGCGATTAGGGTTTTTCAATCTTTCTCCGATTTTTTCTTTGTCCGAACCCTAATCCAGAGCTGAACACTGAATTTCCACATTTGTTCAAGAGAAATTACTTGAATTCTTGTCAAAATGGCTTCTTCAAGTGCCCAAATTCACGGCCTTGGTACTCCGTCGTTTGCTGGTACATTGAAGAAGCCGAATTGTAATTTCTCCAAGACTGTGTTTTTGGGTCATAGAGTAAATGGCTCGTCTTCATTTGGGCTCCCGCGCTCTGGATTTTTGAAGCTAAAGAGCACAACGAGAAGGGGTTACAGCGTTGGACCAGTGAGAGTTGTAAATGAGAAAGTTGTGGGAATTGATTTGGGAACGACAAACTCTGCGGTTGCAGCTATGGAAGGTGGAAAACCAACCATTATAACCAACGCTGAGGGTCAAAGGACGACTCCATCTGTGGTGGCTTATACCAAGACCGGTGATAGGCTTGTGGGTCAAATTGCAAAGCGCCAAGCGGTGGTGAACCCTGAGAATACGTTTTTCTCGGTGAAGAGGTTCATTGGCAGGAAGATGTCTGAGGTGGATGAAGAGTCAAAGCAGGTTTCATATAGGGTGGTGAGGGATGATAACGGTAATGTGAAACTTGAGTGCCCTGCTATTGGAAAGCAATTTGCAGCTGAAGAAATTTCAGCTCAGGTATTAAACATACATAGTTGTTAGATAATTGGAGGTTGGACGTTTGTGTGTGTGTGTGTGTGTGTGTGTGTGTGTGTGTGTACATAGTTGTTAGATAATTGGAGGTTGTACGCTTCTGTGTGTGTGTGTGTGTAGTTGATAGTGTTCATAGCTTTATAAAGGTTTTCTGTTTAGTAACTTATTCGAGTTGAATTTCTTTCAGATGAGTTGGTTTGTCTTCAAATGACTGGTATTTGTTGATGATAAGTCCTTTTCATTTCTTATAAAATAGGTCTTGAGGAAGCTTGTGGATGATGCTTCTGTGTGTGTAGTTGATAGTGTTCATAGCTTTATAAAGGTTTTCTGTTCAGTAACTTAGTATAGTTGAATTTCTTTCAGATGAGTTGGTTTGTCTTCAAATGACTGGTAGTTGTTGATAAGAAGTCCTTTTCATTTCTTATAAAATAGGTCTTGAGGAAGCTTGTGGATGATGCTTCCAAGTTTTTGAACGATAAAGTGACTAAAGCTGTAGTCACAGTGCCTGCATACTTCAATGATTCCCAAAGGACTGCTACAAAGGATGCTGGTCGTATTGCTGGCTTAGAAGTTCTTCGTATTATCAATGAACCAACTGCAGCTTCATTAGCCTATGGTTTTGAAAAGAAGAACAATGAAACCATTTTGGTGTTTGACCTTGGAGGTGGTACATTTGATGTCTCAGGTACTAGAAGCTACTCTGTGCATTCTTGTCTGAAGCTATACTGAGTTACTGACATATTGTTGTATCAAATCTTCTCTATCGGTATTAACATCCACGACATGTTCAGAGAAGAAACAAAAAGGATTTGTGCTTTTTGTGAATATTTTTTTTATCTAAAGGCCTGTAGATGATTTGTTTTCTCTTTCATGTCAGTGCTTGAGGTTGGTGATGGAGTGTTTGAAGTGCTTTCTACTTCTGGAGACACACATTTGGGTGGTGATGACTTTGACAAGGTTGGAGTCTTTTCTATTTAAATTATTGTGCTAAAATGGGGTGAGATTGTACTGAAGAGATATTAGCTAACTGTTCCTATTGTTAACCTTTTGACTGTAGAGAGTTGTTGATTGGCTGGCGGTGAACTTCAAGAGAGATGAGGGTATAGATCTTTTGAAAGACAAACAAGCTCTTCAGCGTCTCACTGAAACAGCTGAGAAAGCTAAGATGGAGCTGTCATCATTGACTCAAACGAACATCAGGTATGTACTGTGTCCTTGAGCATTCTACACCCCTTTTATGTGCCCTGATAACTGCCTGTGAAGTTGTGTGGAACACTAAACGTGAACGTGCTTTTCCAGTTTGCCATTCATAACTGCCACTGCTGAAGGCCCCAAACATATTGAGACCACCCTTACAAGGGCTAAATTCGAGGAATTATGTTCAGATCTTCTTGATAGGTAATGCACATTTCCTTTACTTTATGCTTGTATTCAATGGCAATGACTTCTGAATGGGATATCATTTAGTTATCAAGCTGACAAATTTTGCTGTTTACTTGAGGCTGGATACAAAGTTAAAGAAATTGTGGGGTCTAATATTTGTATAATTTGTGTTTCAGGCTCAAGACACCAGTTGAGAATTCACTGAGGGATGCAAAACTCTCGATCAAGGATATTGATGAGGTGATACTTGTGGGTGGGTCAACCCGTATTCCTGCTGTGCAGGAGCTTGTAAAGAAGATGATTGGAAAGGACCCAAATGTTACTGTAAATCCAGATGAAGTGGTTGCACTTGGAGCTGCGGTTCAGGTGGGCTTTACGCTCCTAGTTTTCTTGTTTCATTTTCTGTACTTGTCTGCTTTGTGTATGGCAAGTTTTTGGATGATGCCTATAAGATTTGAGGTTCTTTCTGGGAGGGGATGAGACTTGGGAGTGAACAGCTAATGCTATTAAAACCTGCATGACCCAAACTGATTGATACGTTAGTGAGGTATTATGTTCATTGACTAATCTCTTGTAATTCTTGGTTGATTTTAGGCTGGTGTCTTGGCCGGAGATGTCAGTGACATTGTGCTGTTGGATGTGACACCATTGTCCTTGGGTCTGGAAACTTTGGGTGGTGTGATGACTAAAATTATCCCTCGAAACACTACTCTTCCCACTTCAAAATCAGAGGTTTTCTCCACAGCTGCAGATGGACAGACCAGTGTAGAGATTAATGTTCTTCAGGGGGAGAGAGAGTTTGTTAGGGACAATAAATCTCTTGGTAGCTTCCGCTTGGATGGTATTCCTCCTGCACCTCGTGGGGTTCCTCAGATCGAGGTCAAATTTGATATTGATGCCAATGGCATTCTCTCAGTCGCTGCTGTAGATAAGGGCACAGGGAAGAAGCAGGATATTACCATCACTGGTGCCAGCACCTTGCCTAACGATGAGGTATGCCCTATTGCTGTTAATGACTCATTAACTTCCGTACTATTTACATTTTTTTGGCTGTTTCAGACAATTTCCAAACTTCTGTTTTTGTGCCATGAGAGGTTGACAAAAACTTGTAGTCCTATTGTTGCCTTCTCTATTTTGACAAGTTGGAAAAAGCTATCTGCTGAATGTAGCATATCCAAATGAACTATGATTGGAACTAGTTAACTTGTCAAATATAAAAGACAGTATTCCACATTTCCAGTACTAACGTTGTACTCGGTTTTTTTTACTGAGGTTGAAAGCTTGAATGTTTTGCTTACAATGATCTCTAAATTGAAATGCAGGTCGACAAGATGGTAAAGGAGGCAGAGAGATTTGCAAAGGAAGACAAAGAAAAGAGGGATGCCATTGACACAAAGAACCAGGCTGATTCTGTGGTCTACCAGACCGAGAAGCAGTTGAAAGAGCTAGGTGACAAAGTTCCTGGTCCAGTAAAAGAAAAGGTAGAGGCTAAACTTGGGGAGCTTAAAGATGCAATCTCTGGTGGTTCCACACAAGCTATGAAGGATGCCATGGCTGCTCTCAATCAGGAAGTCATGCAGCTTGGCCAGTCCCTCTACAACCAACCAGGAGCCGCAGGCACAGGAGGCCCTACTTCACCCAGCGGTGAGCCTGGCGCTGGCTCTGGCCCTTCAGAATCATCAGGCAAAGGACCCGATGGGGATGTCATTGATGCGGATTTTACTGACTCTAAATGAGATGTGACAGTTTTTCCTTTCTTCTAGATTCCTGCTGCTTGTTTTTTTTTTTTTTTTTGGGGCCTTCTGTCTGGAGATTAGATAGTGGAAGAATGTCTCTGCACCCTAAAATACAATAATATTCTTACAAAAACGTGAATTTTTGCCTGAGACGATATTTACCGTTAATGTTTATATTCAATAAGTGGATTTTATTATTCATTTTAAAAATACATCAGATCCCGGTTCTTCCTTATATTCTGAATTGTGTTAAATATATTCATATTTGTTTTTTTAGAATTGTAAATGGATTAGGGAGCAAAAAACTGCATAATACATGGCTGTCTTCTTGCTTCATAAAATTTTTAGACAAGACATGATTTGCGCATATAACTTGATAACTCTTCACAGAAGATATTTGCCCATTGTGTCTTATGCATATTGTATAAGCGCAGCACAAGGTAGATAATGCAAACAAACCAATATGGAACAAAGATTTGGGATTGCAATCAACAAAAAATTCTTTTAATTGGATTCATGTCAGAATGATGGAATTAGTACAATAACAATCTTCCATCCTTCTAAACCTACAACACGTTCGTACATCTTAACAATTCAGTATTCTTTGCTTTTTGTTCGGTACCACTGAATCATATCAACACCATCTAAAGGTTCTGTACATGGAACTATACCAATGTGACCACTAAATAGGGCAGAAAGCTACCATATTCACAAGTCACATCTCTCTTGCAGAAAAACTCCTGCATTCTTCTAGTCCAATGCTACTCACTCTCTTTCTAGGACTCTGAGGATCACTTCCTGCCCCTGCTCTAAGTATGTAACCTGTACACTCATCATTGTACATTGAGTACCCTCCAGTCCCTCTTTGAAGTCTGCCTGTTGGATAACAAGTGTTAAAACCATGAACCCTATCAATGTCTGCCCTCCCTGGTGATGAAGATAAGGGCGGCCAGCCAATGTCTGCCCTCCCCGGTGACAAAGATAAGGGTGGCCAGCCAACGTCTGCCCTCCCCGGCAACGAAGATAAGGGCAACCAGCCAATGTCTGCCCTCCCCGGTGGTGAAGATAAGGGTGGCCTTCCAGCTGCCATTGGTGGCTCTTGTGCCATTCTAGATGATGGGTAGCCGTGAGGGTGGTTCTGGTTGTAGTAGAAGCTATGATCATATGACTGCATATTGAGGCTGCCATAGCCATTGCTGTGATTTAAGGAGTTAAGGCCGCAAATGTTGGAGAAGCTTTGGACTTTATGCATTGGATCTTGAGTGTTACGGGGGCCATTGAATAAGATCATCTCATGATAATCAGTATGATCATCTGGGGATGGTGATTTTGGAGAATGACAAGCAGGTGAAATACTGAAAGCTCTGGCGGGACTGAATCTTCCCCTAGGACCTATCCGGACGATGGAATTGATAGCATCAATATATCGTTGCTCTAAAAAGTGAGTTTCAATTACTGTTTGTTGGTTCTCTAATACAACCGGCTTGGAGGGAAACAGGAAGGCTCGAAGCATAGGAGTTCCTCCACCTCCATTGCGATCATACTCATCAAACATATGCTTGACATCTTCGTCTGTTCTAACCGAGACTAGAGCATCAAGATCTTCAGTGACCAGCTGGTACTTGAGGACCATTTCACCGTCAGTGAAAGCAGTGAGTTTCTTCATAAGCTCTGAAGTATTGAAAACAGGTCCTTAGAAACAAAGGTATATCCCAATGATGATGCAACTGTTTCGTGAATATATTGCTGTGATTAGTACTCAAAGTAACCTATGGAATTTAGAGGTTGCTTGGTTCAGCTGAGAGTAAGGTTGTGGAAAGTGAACAAGTTCAAAATTTGTAATACAGATTACTTGCATTTGCTTAATGTAAGCAAAATTGAAGAATCTTAGGAATTTAAATGCACCTAATTTTCAATTTAGAACCAAGGGATGAAGATCAAAATCTTTTCATTGTCGCTCTTTCTCTATTTTCTTTCTTCCCTAGAAAGCACTTTCTTTTACTTCAATCAACAATGCTAAAGAGTTTCATAAATTTGAGCTGAAAACAATATGAAATAGTAATGCTGTTCATAATTGACGTTTTAATGTAAAAAATTTGATGATTTTCCGAAACCTTGAGAGACATGCGATGCAAGTGAGTTCAATTCCAGGGAAACAGAAAGAGGAAATTTTCGAGGGAAACAAACAGAATTAAAACAAAGAAATACCTGAGAAAGTGATGTCACGGGGGACGGCGATGACACGTGTCTCTCCGCCGACATACTTGAGGCTGCCATCAAGAACTCTCGGAAGAATTTTTCCGCCATGGCTGCACAAGAATTTCACTTTACTCCTCGGAGACGATGCTCCAGAATTATACCCAGCTCTCTCATTGACGTCTTCCACTCCCATTTAACCCAAAACAACCTAACCGATTTATCACTGCCGAATACACAATCCTTGAAAGGCATAAAATTTCTCTGAATTTGTCGACACCCAGAGGAAATTTCCAATTGATTCAAGGTCCGACTTTGACGAGAAAGAACCCGAATTCGGAGGGGGCAATATCTGAAACTAAAACTCAATGATCTGGACAAGTCCAGAAAATTTTATAGCAATATCAATACGCATTAAATCAAATAGGAAAATGAGTAAGAAAAAATGGAGATTTTTTCCCTTTTTTTTTGGAGAGGAAGAGGAAAATGAGGCTGCATGGAGAAAAATTAGATTTTCGCAATGAATATAGGTCGAAGAAGTAGGATTTTGCTATCAAAAAGAAAACCCAAAATTAGGAAATAGAAATAATAGATTAGATTCTTGTAGAGGATATAGTAAGTTGACTGATTTCACGGCAGCCGCGGGTTTTTCTCTCTAATTTCCAGTTCAATTTTTATAGAATGTGCCGCCAAAATCTCTCTCTCTCTCCTCTGGCGACAAAGACCAAAGCAAAATGATGAAATCTCTGTTCCTGTATTCTCGCTTTCTCTGCCTATGTCCGATAAAATTGTCACATTGCTTTTTAGATCCATGATACGATAATAATATCCTTCCTTCATGAGCTGTATAAGACCTCAGACCCATATCTCTCCCTCTCCAAGCTGTCTCAGTCTTTTGAGTTTCCAAACGACATTGGACCCATGAATTCGAATCTGACCACGATTGCAGCAAGATCAGGCCATGGATGTTCTGGAATAAGAAATTTGAATCCCCACGGCTATATTACAAGCTGCTGCGTTTCTCTCTCTACAATCTGCTTTCTCATTGATCTTTTTAGTGTCATTATTCTAAATGGCGACTCTTTCATGGATAATTTTGTACTTTTCATTAATGTGTAAAACAATTCATATTTTTCGTCATTTTTATAATTTTGATACGAAAAGTTAAAATTTTTTACGCTAGTTTTAATGCAAGTTTGATGTCACAATTTTTTTTTATATTTGTTATTATTAAGATTGATATAAAATTATAATTTTTTTTAAATTATAAAAGAGTATATAATTGTAATTTTTATGTTCACGGTTCCTAAAAAACTTGTAAATTCTTGTAATATATATCAAAGAGTTATCTATGTCTTATTGATTTTTCTTTCGAATTCATAATAAATCTGATGTATTTGAAAACTTCTCTAATCTTTTCAGAAAATGCTCATTCATATCGATTAAA
>JANHAO010001559.1:0-32398 GCA_026873985.1 Saraca asoca
TGCTCTAAAATCTGGATTAGCATAGGAATATGTGTAATCTAATTTAAGAGCTCTAAACATATTGGAATTGGGAAATTCACATGTGCTATCATAAGTTCTGGTTTACTAAGAAATTTATTGCAGCATTACTAATACAGCTGGGCAAAAATTGCATGGTAAAAGGATTCATCAATCTTAACTAGCTAATTCACATATTAATCCATTTATTTTTGGAAATCCAGTACCTCTTTTCTTGAATTATTAGTAGTGTAGTTCAACATTGTCTTTTTTGCTCTTTTAATCATCTTAGTTAGCTCAAAGAAATTATTGTTTACTTCATTGGATTTTTACATTAAAGTTGCAAGAATTTCAATTCCTATGGAGACGATACTTACTCACTCTATGTTACTTGTTAATTGTGTGCACTTGTGTATTTAGAGTGACAATCACACACTCACAACACAATAACTTGTTTACGAGATTAACTTGTGACATTACATCATGAAGCGGCGTGACTTTGAAAATCACTACCGTACTAGTTGGATTGTTTCCAAATTTGTGCCACATGACCTCTATATCATGCTTTATTTTCCACCAATTTTTATGTAAGACCAAATATGTTTGCCTATTGAACTTATTTACAAGGATGACTTGTGGCATTGTGTCCTGAAGCAACATGACATTGAAAATCACTACCGTTCTGGTTGGACTATGAAGAGACATTTAGTTTGGTTGCAAAATCACTACCATTTGTGTTCCACTAGCTTTAATGGAAAGCAAGTCTTGGAAGTTGTGACAAATAGACATAAAAATGTATTTTTACATGGGGGAAATCGATCAAGATATCTATATTGAGTAACCAAAGTGACTTGAGAGCAAAGTCCATTCGAACCATTTGTGCAAACTAAGAAAAGGACTATATAAGCTGAAGCAAGCACTAAAGGCATAATATAGAAAGATAGCAAAATTTCTGCTACAATGCAACTATCATCTCACCCTATCAAATTCAAACTCATTTGTTAATGTGTGTCATAGAAATAGTGCTAGTGTACATGCATAATTTAATCAACACTAGAAATGATGTTGAAAAGATCTGCCAAACGAGGGAAAATATGTCAATTTATTTTCAAATGAAAGAGCTTAGGAAGTTGAAACACCTTTTTGGGATTGAGGTGGATCACATCAATGTAGGATTGTTCTTGTGCCAACAAAGTATGCAAAGGATTCGCTCCAAAGATTTGGCATGATGGGTTGTAAGCCTATATCCACACTGATGGAGGCCAATGCAAAGCTATGTACACATGAAGGAAGAGATCTAGAGGACAAGACTATGCATTGATAGTTGAAAGGAAGCCTCATTTACCTAATATCGACAAGGCCAAACATATCATATGTAGTTTGAGTGGTAAGCATATACATGCAAAATTCAAAGAAGCCTTATCTAAAAATGGCTCGAAGAATCTTAAGGTATATCAAAGGAATAATGGACCATGTCCTATTTTATTCAAAATGTGAGGCATTACAGATGGTAAGACACTATGATGCTGATTATGCTAAAGATCATGATACTCAAAGGTCAATGTCTGGGTATGTATTCACACTTAGATCAGGAGCAATATCCTAGTGTAGCAAAAGGCAACTGATGGTGTCATTATCGATGATGGAGGCAGAGTACAAAGCAGTAGCAAAGGTGGCACAAGAATGCATGTGGTTGATGCAACTAATGAATGATTTACATCAACCAACTGGTGGTACAATTTAGTTGCATTGTCATAACTAGTCTACGAGATGTTTGGCGAAGAATCTTATGTTTCATGCAAGGATGAAGCATATTAAGGTGCACTATCAATTAATAAAAGATAAGGTATTGAATAGAGATATCAAAATGAAGCAAGTCAAGATTGATGAGCAAATAATAGGCATGTTGACAATAAGGTTGGGCAGAATCACATTTTCAAAATTACGAGATCCATTTAGATTATGCAAGAGAATTGGTGTTGTGATAGAGTGTTGAAAACATCACTGCCTCTCTGAAAAGCACTACATAAGTAATGAAGCTTCTAGCCAATTATAGGCTTGTGATATGTGCAGCCAAATAGCTGACCTAATTGTCACGAGCTGATAGTTCTTTAGCCAAAACTATATGGCACATGATGCCAACTCTTGGCCAATATGCCAGCTTTCCAATAAATTCGAGCTATACTTGGATTGATAATCAGGACATTAAGGATTTTGTCACCTATACAGCCAAAATCCTATGTGCAACATGTCCACAAGCCAACATGACCGTGTAGTTAAAGCATTAGCATATATCATGTCTCAAAAAATGTGTCACATAAGAAGCCTCTAATGCATATCGAGAAGGGATTTTTTAAAAAATAAGGAAAGGGGCAACTATTTTATTAATATATGCCTCATTATATAATTTTGAGTGTGTAGGAGGAGTATTTCTAAGTTTCACAATTTGATCCCTAGCCCAAGTTATAGTGCCCAACCCAGTCACTGGATGCGTTGCCCTTAAAAAGCATTTTAAGCTAAAGCCCAGATAGCAAGAATAGATATACTTTTTCTAAGTTATCATAAAGACTTTTCTCCTGACCCCTAAGAGTTCTCATGCAACATAACATATCAACGCAAAGATAAAAATCCAAGAATTACAACCATGTGCTTATCTACTCACACTAGACAAGTTTCCTTGGTCAAAATTACATAAACACCCTCAAAACGGGAAAAATTGAAAATCTACATGAGTATTTTCTCTTAAATTCACATCACATAATGTGGTGGATATTTTTAGAACCATACAAATGGGCTGGTAAAAATCTAACGAATCAGCCCAACTGATAAAGGCTCAGCTTAACCAGGATTAAGGCTGTAAAAGCAAGGCATTAAGTCGCTAAATGAAAACTTAGGTCACTGGCTAACAAGGGTCAAAGCAATAACCTCAAGTCTTTAAGGACAAGGTTTAGCTCGTAGCTTAAAGCATGTCATCCCAACCATCAATTTAGAGAAGATCGTTCAATTACTTATTTAATAGGAATCCATTATTAATCGTTGTAACCAATTTATGATTCATTTCAGTTATAGAATACATTATAACACCCTGACTACTATAAAAATGGGGTTGAAATCATTGTAAAGGGGGATGAGACAATACAAGCAAAATACTGGAAACTCAGAAAAATATTGAGAAATAATATAACCATGGACGTAGGCCATGCATCTAGCTAAACCACATTAAAAAGCTCTTGGTGTCCCCTATTCTTTCTCTTTTTTTCTCTCTCCCTTGCAAATTTTCCTTCACAACTTATAGTTTGGGGTTCCAAACTAAGGTTGACCAATTTCAAATGTCAAAATTTTAGCACTAGAAGGAGAGCCCTAAACTGCATTCTTTTTGAGTTTCTGTCTAATTATGATGGCTAGAGGAAGAGCCACCAGGAGTTTAGATGCTATCGTTGATCGGCCTGAGGGTCATATGGAATAGCAGTGGGATATGTTACCAGTTGGAGGCCTAGTTCTTCCTATAGTGGGTGCTTGCACTATCCTCGCAATAGTTGCTGCCACTGGCCTACCTCCACTAGCTCCTCGTTAGCCTGTTGTCATTGTTTCTAGGCAAATAGAGTGCAAACGTGGCACCAGCATCAGGAAGCATTGGAAAACATAATGAGGGAACCAACTGATGTGGTCAAGGTGCTGGCTCATGCATAGGACCAGGGCAAATGAAGACAAGTTGAGGTCATTGTGCCCTGAGGGGTTCTCCAACAGCCTCGAGAAAGAGCTTAAGAGGAGAGGCCAACCAGAGGAGAACATTAGTGAGCTGGTTTAGTTTGCTCTTCTAATTTACCACCAAAGTCAGAGGATCATCAAGCTCATGAAGATGATAGAGAAAAATAGCGATGTGAGGGTTCGCGTTAGGTGGAAGGCTCAAACAGGACCAATAGGGGATGTTTTTCAAATCGATACACACCAGGTCACGAGCATAATAGAAGGCCTAGAATCTCAAATCACCATTCCCACGACCAGCAAGGTGAAAGGAGCCATCGATCCACCAATCTTTGATTTGAGGCACAAGACCTGATGATGGAAGAGCTACTTCAGAAGGTACAACAGTTAGAAAAACACCTTCTAACTCAGAACTATTGAGACTATTATAAAGAGAGGATACTATTCACTAGGGAAATTGAGACAAAACCTTTTCCTCATAGGTTTAAGATCCCCAACATCCTATAGTACAATAGGGACAGTGACTCGTATGACCACCTAAATGCGTTCAATGTCCAAATGGATCTTTAGATGACCAATCCATTGGTCAAATGTAGTGTCTTCCCAACCACTCTTAGAGACATACCTCAGACATGGCTTAGGAGTTTCCTAACTCATAGCATTCATAGTTAGGAAGAATGCCAAGGGAGATTCATCAACTAATATAAGGCATTGAAAAGGCAACTCGCACCATCTTGTCACTTTGCGATAGTTTTTCAGCGGAAAAATGAATCACTAAAAGACTACATTACCCGATTCAGGTGCAAAGTCAACAATGTAGAGAATCCCTCGGGTGAAAGCATTCTAATAGTGATCTTGGTAGGACTTCACAAAGATAGGAAACTATACAAGAGTATATACAAGTTTCTAATGAGGGATCACTTAAGGGATTATATGATGCCACTTTCAAGATAGTGACCTCAGCAACCCCAACAACTAGTGTAGCACCAACATCAGCAGACTCCTAAACAAGAGGAGGCACCCTCAGTGAGGATTATATTTACTATCCATGGTAAGCTTCACATCGCAGGCATCTCAAACAGGTTGCACGATCACTACATATGAAAGGCAAGCCATATCCTATTCATGGGTCATAGTGAATATGAAAAACTCATTAAGAAAGCAAGGATGACCTCAGACATGGTGGGGGTGAGAAGGAAAAAGGTTAATGTGGTTTTTGGCAGAGAACCACAAGCTATGAACACAATAGGGGTTAGCCACAACCTCGACCCTCGTGAGGTGGATGAAAATAGGGCAACTAGCCTAGTAAAGGAGTTCAAAGACATACAGGTTAGCGAGACAGATGCTGAGAGATGCCTCAAGTTAGGAAAAAACCTGCCTCCAGATATGAGGGTCCAATTAGCTAAATTTCTTAAGGTGAACTCGGACGTCTTTGCCCAGAACCTTGAAGACATGGTGGGGATTGACCCTAAGGTCATGTCACATAAGCTTAACATCAAACCTTGGCATAAGCTAGTTTGCTAGAAAATGAGACTTATGACTGCTGAGCATTATGTCACTCTTAAGAAGGAAGTGGATAAACTTCTAGCCAACAAGTTTATCTAAGAAACTCACTTCCTGACCTAGGTGGCCAATCCTGTGCTCATAAAAAAGAAGAATGGAAAATGGAGAACCTACATCAATTTCACAGACCTTAACAAGATGTGTCCAAAGGACAACTTCCTTCTGTCAAAGATTGATTAGCTCATGGATGTAATTGCTGGTCACCAACTTCTCAGCTTCATGGATGCCTACTTAGGGTACAATCAGATCCCTATGAACCCACAAAATGAGGAATACACCTTGTTCATCACTGACCACAGGCTGTATTATTATAAAGTGATGCCTTTTGGTCTGAAGAATGTAGAGGCAACCTACCAATGGTTAATGAATATGATGTTCAAGGAGCAGATCAGAAAAATAACAAAGGTGTATGTGGATGATATGTTGGTGAAGTCTGAAAAGGTTGCCAACCATATCTGTGATTTAGAGGAGATGTTCCAAATTTTGAGGAGGTGTCAAATGAAATTGAATCCACACAAGTGTGTGTTTAAGGTAGCTTTAGGAAGGTTCCTCGGATTCATGGTCAATAATAGGGGAATTGAATCGAATTCGAAGAAAATCAAGGCACTCATTGACATGAGATCCTCGATCAGAGTCACAGTTATGTGGAGCCTTAATGGTCAAGTCACAACACTCAGCAAGTTCATCTCGAAAGCAATAGACAAGTGTATCCCTTTCTTCAATGTGCTGAAGAAAGTGAAATGCTTTAAGTGGACTAAGCCATGTGAGATCACTTTTTAGCAGCTAAAAGAGTATATGGGTAAAGCTCCTCTTTTGTCCAGACTAAAGGAAGGTGAGAAGCTCATCATTTACTTGGGAGTATCTCAGCACACTCTCAGTGTAGTCCTGTCACAAAAAGAAGGTAAAGCTCAATACCCAGTCTATTATGTTAGCAAGAAGTTGCTAAATGCCAAAATAAGGTACTCACCAATGGAGAAGCTTGCCTATTGCCTCGTGATTGCATCAAAGAAGTTACAACCTTATTTTTAGGTGCATAGCATATAGGTGCTCACATAATTCCCACTTAAGCAAATCTTACAAAAGATGGCTACCTTAGGTCGCCTGCTCAAGTAGGCAATTGAGCTGGCCCAGTTTGATATTGAGTACAAGCCTAGACCAGCATTCAAGGGGCAAGCCTTGGTGGATTTCATTGCAGAGTTCGCAGGGTCCATGGAAAAGGAAGTAAAGGCTTTAGAAGGTCTATATTTGGAATTGTATGTTGATGGATTGTCAAGTGAGCGGAAGGCTAGGGCAAGAGCTCTTTTAATCAACCCAGAGGGACACAAAATCCTTTGTGCATTGAGATTTGGCTTTCAAGCCATGAATATTGAAGTAGAATATGAAGCATTGTTAGAAGGGCTCTATCTGGCAAGAGAGATGCGAGCTGAAAATCTAAGGATATTCAACGATTCCTAGTTCATTATCTATCACATATGAGGTGAGTATCAGATGAGGAGGGTCAAAAATGGCCATATACCTTCAGAAGGTTTAGGAACTAGTTGGCTCTTTCCAGTGTTACAAGATCAATCAGATTTCGTGAGCTCAAAACACAAATGTAAATGCATTAGCTTGTTTGGCCACAACAAAGGATGCAGATTTCTTAGGGGCAATCGCAGTGGAGTTTCTTCCATCACCAAGCACGGATTAAAAGAATGCTGTCATGGCAATTACCGTGATGCAAGACTCATGGATGGGTTCGATCATAGATTACTTACAAGATGGTAAATTGCCAGAAGACAAGTTAGAAGCACGTCATTTGCAAGCTCGAGTAGCAAGATATTGTATCAGCAATGACATGTTATATAAAAAGGGATTCTCAACTCCACTCTTAAGGTGCATATATGGCCATGATTGTGACACCATTTTAAAGGAAATTCATGTTGGCCATTGCGAAAATCATGCTGAAGGGGCTATCTTTAGCTTAAAAAATGTTCAGACAAGGATTCTATTGGTCTACAATGTAGCAAGGCGACCTCACAAGAAAATGTAACAAGTGCAGAGGTTTGCCAAGGTCCTATGAGCTCCACCAGCCTACCTGCAACAGATGGTTAGTCCATGGCCTTTTGTGATTTAGGGATAGACCTGATTGGACCATTCCTAACAGGTCATGGGAAATGCAAACATGCAGTAGTTGTTGTTAATTATTTCACCAAGTGGGCAGAGGCAAATGAACTGGTTGAAATCTCTTATGTGAAGATTGAAAAGTTTGTATGGACCAATATTATATGTAGGTTTGGAATTCCTTAGTAGATCATGACTGACAACGGGACCTAATTTAATAGTGAATAATTCATCAAGTTCTGCAACGATCTCAAAATTATGAAGAGCTTCTCAGCTGTAGACCATCCTTAATCCAATGGACAAGTTGAGGTTGTCAACAAGATCATCAAATAGATCTTGAAGATGAGGTTAGAGATAAAAAAAGGGAGCATAGGTGGATGAGCTACAAAAGGTGCTTTGGGCCTACAAAACCATAGCTTGTAGCACCACAAGAAAAACTTCTTTTTCAATAGTGTATGGATCTGAGCCCATGATCCCAAAGAATTTGAAGTGACTTCATAATGATGAGCTACATTCAGTCTAGAGGATAACGATTAGCTACTCGCTACAAACCTTGACCTCACAGAAGAGACAAGAGAAATAGCTTGCCTTAGGGTTGCGACCTATTAGCAATGGGTCGTGAGATACTACAACCGGAAGGTTTGAGCTTGGAACTACAAAATTGGTGATCTCATACTATGCCTTATTCTTCTTGGAGCTCACAAAGCCAGTGACAAGATACTAGATTTGAACTAGGAGGGCCCATACATAATCAAGGAAAACTTGAGAAATGAAGCTTATCACCTGATGAATATGAACGAAGTTGAAGTTCCTTGAGCTTGGAATGTTGAGCATCTACACTCGTATTTTCAATAGAGATTTTAGCTTGCCCTTCTAATCTTGTAATATTATTCAAAAATTGATAAAATCACTCAAGTTTTTCCCTAAATTTTTACATCTGTGTTTATTAATTTCTAAATAAAATATCAACAAAGTATTATACAGGAAGTGAGCTAAAAAAAGGGAAAAGTCATGGAATGCTAGCTGAGGTGTGACCTACTAGGCATTCATTGCTAGCTGAGGCATGGCCTACAGGGCATTCAACTTGACAAAAACAAGCGTGCAAGCTGAGGTGCATTCATACAACCTACCTGGGCACTCGACTTATGCAAGTTGAGGCGCATTCATGTGACCTACCTAGGTGACAAGATTGCTAGCTGAGGTGCATTCATGTTAACCTAAATGTTATCATTTGTGACCTACTAGGCATTCATCTTGACAAATATCCAGTTATTCATGATTTGCTAACAGAGGTATTATCTATGACCTACTAAGTGTTCAACTATGGAAACTGAGAAAAAGAAAGGTGGAACATTATAAAGATTCATTAAAGAAAAACCTCCTCCATTGAGGTAAAATTACATATGAAAGTTCATAGACACATTGAAAATTAACTGGCTACAATCATGGCCTAAGGAGTCTAGTCTTTAGAAGCTGCGCTCTGGTGGCTTGGAGGGTTTATATATGAGGTGAATAGGTCATTCATCACTTGATCTTCAATGGTCTCCATGATCCGTGAACTGTTCTCTCTTCAAATCACGCCCTCAAAAGGAGAAACTCCAACTAAAGACTAGCACCCTTATTGGAAGGAACAACCTTTGCAACTTCCTCGAAGCCCTTTATGGCCTCAAGAGCATCCCACCAAAAAAAGAAAAGTCCATCTTTGGGTGTTGCTCCCACAAAGTTTACAAGAAAGAGGTGGAGGTTTTAGATATCTCATTTTTTTCTGCTTTCACAACTAGCACAGTGGTCTCTACCTTAACCCAAATGTCCTCTTCTTTTTCTAGAGCAATTTCATCCTTGGCTGCCACATACTTCTTTTCAGTAACCTCAGCTCCCTGCACTGTCGCATCCAATTTGCCCTTTACTCTTGTCAGCTCATCAATTACTTTGTTGAGGTCTAATGTAAGGCCAGATATAATAGCCTCATGATTTGCCACCACATGAGATTGAGCTTTCTCTGCTTCTTTTTTAGTGGCCTTGACATTCTTTGTTTTGTCCTTCAGCTCCAACGCCTCAGCAGTCGCAACGGTTAGGTCGCCCTTAAGTTTTTCCTTCCCTTCCTCCTAAGCTAAGAGCTCGTCCCTCAACTTTATTGCTCCCAGCACACTCTAAAAAATCAAATGGTTAAGTCAGATTACAAAGAGGCAAAAGAACCTAAGTGAAAGGACTTTACTTACCAAAATTCTCTGGTGAGGGGCCCCAGGATCAGCTCCACATTCTCCTGGAGGAAGTCGTAGTACTCCTATATCTTTAGGTCAAAACCGATACGTCACTTCTTAGTCTCCACCTTAGGCGCCACTTGTTTTGAAATGGCAACAACTCTCTTCCCCTTGTCCACTCTTTACTTTTTAGTAGGGGGCTCAGATGGTGATGTGACCTCAACCACCTCAGGATGCGAGGTGGGAGGCAGCACCTATGAGGATGTTACTGCCAAGGCTAGAGAAGATGGACTTACAGTAGTAGGGGCAGCAGCAGCATCAGGAGCCAATGAGGTTGAGGTTATAGCACGGTCAACAAAAGAAAATGTTGGTGGCCTTTAGAGGATGAGCCTTACCACGTTTTCATAATCCTGAAAGTTTGCTGGGCCGACCTCCCTAATTTGGTGAGCTCCAATCTCTTTGGTGAGCTCGATGTTTAAAGCTAGAGTAAGCTTGTGTGAACATAAAAGATCCTCATCAAATTTAAGGTCATTTTTTATATCGTCCACAGCAGTGAACTGGCCTAACACTTCAACCTCCTCAGCCCCAAGCATTGGTTTCTCCTTGCCAGCCTGATCTATAAAATGAAACTGATAATGTCAAACCGAGAATGAAATGAGAAAATGAATTCATAAAAGCTCACAAGTCTTCAGCCCGCTTACCAAGGGTAAGGACAAAATCATAATTGCGAAGGTGACATAGAGATGGGCAAGAAACATAAAACCAATAGGTTATAGTTTCCCACATTAGACTTGCCCTTTGCATCACCATGCGGCAAAATTCTCCTATACTTGGTCTGCTGAGCTAAAAGATAGTAAATCCCATCTTGCTAACCAAAGCCCTTAATGGCATAGAGATAGTAAAGAATCCTCACAGATAGTGATGGGAGATTATTCCTCAAGTAAATAAGTGTAAGGGAGGTGCACTAGGAGTAAGAATTTAGAGGTAAGTTGGAGTAAGCAAAGCTTCAATTTATTCAACAAATTAATGATGTAATGATGGACTGGGAATCTAAGCCCAACGTCAAGGTGATAGGTGTTAATGGCAACATATCTTGAAGTAGGAAAAGCTATATGGTCATTAGAGGAAGGAGCCATGATATAGCAGCCCTTAGGGAAGTGGTATGTTTCTGCTATGCTCTTAAGCTTGTCAAGCCTGATGGTCAAAGAATGGTGATTAAACACCATGCGGCCTAGAGAACTCTCACTCGTAGTGACCTGCTAACCTTCAATGGGGTCAGGACGAGCAACAAACCTTTCAGCAACCTCACCACTCTCAGAGGCCGCTTCGTCTATGGTGCACACCAACTCTTCACTCTGAACTGGAGAATCAGACTCATCAGCACTTCCTACTTGATGACCTCAGGGTTTATGAGCTACAAGCATCTACATAAGAAGAAGGAATGGTCAAGTCGCTGTAAGCAGACCATACCTAAAGCCTAAGACTAACAGCAAGTTTCCTATGCAATAGGTCATACACGCCTTGGTTCACCATGCCTAAAACCCAGACCATTGAAAACTTAAAGGGCTTGATCCATGAACCTATCAGGTCACTAAATCCTAAGAGACAGAAGGATAAATCCAATGATCTATAGCCCTAAAACCCACAGGCAAAATCCCTAGCAACAAACAGACACACACCATTGAACCAAACAATAAAATACCAAAGACCCACAGATAAAAGCATTCATGAAATATGGAAGCTTAGAGTCTAAGAAGGTTTATTGTATCAAAGGAAAGAGATGAATTCTGATAAGCGAATGATGAGCAAGGCCAGCCTCTAGCAATCCGAATCCAAAATGCTCGATGGCAAACTTGATGAACTAGGAAAGCAGGAACGGTGGTGACTGTTTGAGAACTTGAGGAACAAGTAAGAGGCAAAGCATCAGTTTTCAAAAGTAAGAGGGAAATAGGGTTTTCCCACTTTATATAGCTTGGATGGCCTCACCATTTGATTTAAAGACTGATTAACTATCCTCGATCCAATGGTCTAGTGAATAACAAGGCTCAGTCATCACCATGCTGGCGGCTATAGGAAAATGCATGCATTTAATATGGTAATGATGGTACGGGCAGACAAAATGATGGAATAGAAGTACAAATGATAGTATGATTGATCACTATCGCCAGCTTTTAGCTGCGACCTACAGCTCCCAGTCCGCAGATCATATTAAGAGCTAAGGGGCTAATGTTGTGGATATTTTTGGAGGAGCCATACAAATAGACTGATAAAAACCTAATGGATAGGCCTAACTGATAAAGGCCTAGCTCAACTAGGATTGAGGTCGTAGAAGTAAGGCATTAGGTCACCAAATGCGAACTCAGGTTACTGGCCAACAAGGGTCAAAGTAGTAACCTCAGGTCGTTAAAGGTGAGGCCTTGCCTGTAAGTCAAAACATGCCTTCCCAGCCATCAATTCAAGGAAGACCATTCAATTATTTATTTAATAGGAATTCGTTATTAACCATTGTAACCAATTTATGATTCATTTCTATTATGGAATACATTATAACACCCTAGCTTTTATAAAAAAAGGGGTTGAAATCATTGTAAAAGGGGACGAGACAATACAAGCAAAATATTGAAAACTCAAAAAAATACTAAGAAACAATATAACCGTGGATGTTGGCCTTGTATATGGTTGAACCACATTAAAAAGCTCTTGGTCTCCCTTGTTCTTTCTCTCTTTTTCTCTCTTCCTTACAAATTTGCCTTTACAACTTGCAGTTTAGGGTTCTAAACTAAGGTTGACCGATTTCAGACGTCAACCCATGATCTTCTCTTCATGCTTATTTTTTGTATTAAGTTTCATCTGAATCCAAGCACATTTATCTACTAAATTCGGTCACAAACATTCTAGAACAAATGAGATGTAATAAGGTGACAATGAAGATGTATTTGTGAAAAACTTTAGAGAAATGAAGGAGTTGCATTCGGCTTATTATCACCGGCCATCTAACGCTATAAATAGTCTTAGGTGCTCAAGTTCAACGTGAGTTTGGACTAAAGTGAGGAAGCAAATGGGGGAGTGCTTAAAGAAATGTGTGTTTGAGTTTAAGGTGCCGTGAAGTGTTATAATGAGGTGTCTTTGAGTAAATGCTTTAGTGTAAGAGTGTAAATATTATTAGTATGTATGAGTGATCTTGTAAAAATAAATAGTTTGTTTGTCATGTGTAGGTGTCATTTTTCTCAACATCTACCATGGCAAACAATTGTACATTAGCTTTTGAGAATTTAAAATGTAATTTTAAAAATTAAAGGAAAATTAAGAAGAAAAAAACTAGGTATAACAAAATTGAAAATAGTGGCGATATTGTTGTGATAAATTGTAATAAATGCCAATGTGTCTGTATGTAATTTGTGTTGTGGGTTCCCAGCCCTTGTCAATAATTTTCTCCCTAAGATGGTTCACATGGGCTAATCTACACTAGATTTAATGAATTCATAGAAATTTAATCTTTCTACTATCTTTTATTAAATTCGAACTCAAGAAAATAAAAAATGATGAACAAAATCTTTTACCATCTGATGCAACATTTTAATAGCTTCATTTGAATTATGTATTCCTGCTTCATTTTTTTTTTCCAACTTAGACCCGGCCACACATAAAAGGATGCACACTTGTGAATGGAAAGTATCACCGCTAGATCTAGTCATTCATTCCACAAATACATAAGAACGACTTTTTCTACACGATATGAATTCGAAGGAAGATACTTACATTGATATACTGTCAATGTTAATATGTTTTGCATTATCACTCTCTTTTATATTGTCATATTATTAAAAAAATTGTTAAAATTTTTTATTATTAATAAAAATTTATAATTACTCTTATTTTTTAATAACATAATATTTTTCTATTTATTGCTAGTATAAAAATTTCTATATTGTGGATCAGATTTAAACTAATCACAATACAAAATTAAGATTATAGCCCCCTCAGAAGTTTGTCATGCTTAAAAGTACACCACTACACATACTCAGTCAACATGCTCATTGTCAAAGAGTATTGCCCAGTTAATCATAAGCAGCAAAATATGATTAAAACCTAATGTATTATTCTTTAGCATCCAGCCATATATATGCTGCATGTATGTATCAAAAATACTTTTATACATTTAATGTATTATATAAAATTATTTAGAATAATTTTTTAAAATATCAAATCAATTAATTTTATGTTGTTAGTGGATAGATTTTTAAAATTTTATTTATTAATATATATATATCAAATAATTAATGATTTAATATAGTATATTATACGCAAGAATTTCCCTTTCCATAGTGAGTGAGTCTAGATTTGGCCCTTAGAATCCATATGAGCCTTTAATTGCTGCTACATTCTTAATTGATCTATCTCTAATATTTTTATAAGAAATCAAGAGTCATATTACTATAGATTGCATGCTAGCAAATTTAGCACATAAAATTAACCTTAAACCATTATTTTGATCCATGAAAAATAAATGTTATATCAGATTTTTTTTTCTTCTAAAATTATGTTTTATATCAAATAAGTATCTTTTTTTCTAATTTTTACATCAAATTAGTTTTGTTGTTAGCTTCTCCCGTAGTTTGATGTGACGATTTAGGTCATTTATATGTTTTTATTTTAATCCTTAAAAGATAAATGTTACATTATATTTCCCCTCAAAGTATATTTTATATCGAATAAGTACATTTTCTCCAATTAAAGCTCCAATTTGATTGCGTTAATTATTTAATATGTTTTAGATATACTATAGTTTTAATAATAACTATTTTGAAAAATAAATAAAGGGAAAATGTACTAATGCTTTCTATTATTATAGCAAGAGGGGATAAATTGAATTTTAGCATTTTTTTGGATATTTTTTCAAAAATAATTGTAAGCTTTGAGAAATAATGTGAACAACTTAGTGAAAGAAAATTAAATAATAGAAAATAAAAGAGATTGGTTATAGTCGTTTCCCAAAAAGATTCACTTCAAGAATACATCCACTTTCCATTGCTCACTAACAACGCATTCACAATCCATTAATTCCTCAAAATTCAACATACCTTTGAGAAACTTTTAAAAAGTCTTGAGGTACAACACCCTCCTTAAAATTCCTTACTTAAGAGCACTCCTTAGAGATACCTCACTCTAACAATTTCTTTGTGATATCTCACCCAAGCAATTTCTTTAAGATATTAAAACTTTGAGTTCTTCTCAATTTATAATAAATGTTTACTTGGAAAAAAAAGACATCAATCAAGCATTAAATAGGAAACAAAATTTTTTTTGAAAATGGATCATATTTTTTATTTTAGGCTCCCTAATTGATTAACAAGACCCGGATTCAAATTCATCATGACCTAATCAATTAGACTTAATTGGACTACCTTCAAAAGGTCCTAGCCAATTGCTTAATCAATTAGGTTAAAGTGAAACATTTGTTTAACTTTTTAGATAATCAATTAACCTATGTTTTTAAGGTTTTTGAAAATAATTTGAAAAGAATATTTTAGAAAAATATTTTTAACCTTGAAAAAAAGCTAATTGATTTTATGTTCTAATAAATCACCTCCAAAGAAAATCTCCAATAAAATCAATGATTTAAACAAAATAAGAGCTTGACAAAATCAAGAAAAAAAATTAAAAACTTTCACATCCTAGGCCTATACTATCAATTTTTAAAAAATCTTCAAATGAAATCTTTGGAATATTCAACCAACTAGTCCACCAATTTGCAACAAAATCACAAATAACAAAATTAAAATATGTTTGTTATAATTAAAATACTTTCCAATTCAAAACAATTTTAACAAAGGGACTTGATCAATAATCTCCTTATTTTTTATGATGACAAACCATTTTAGAATTAATTAAATCAGCTCCCCCTCAACATCCTAATGATTCTCTGCATAAACATACAAAATAGCTCCTCTCTAAATCATAATCAAATAACATCGAGAATAAGAATAAGTAACAACATTCCAAAATCAGTTCTTCTCCCCCTTTTGTTAACATAAAAATCACATAACAAATAAAATCAAATGAAATTAACAGAGATGCAACAGAAATCATCAGAGATCATAGATGCTAATCATGCAACCATTTGAACATAAATAAGAGTTTAAAATAGAAGTAACAAAAGTAACAGCAGAAAATGAGTGAACGAATAATAAATTATGGGGATAAAGAACTTGGGAAGCAATTATATACTATGTCTTCTTAACAACATGATCATCAATCTCATCTAAGGGGGCTAAGAAACTATTGAGATAAGCATAGATATTAGCGAATTGAGCATTATTGGCTTGTTGAAACATGTTAATATTGTTATCCATCCCAATCATCCAGTTTTGAAGCCTTTCTTCAGCCCTATCAATCCTTCTTACAATTTCTTCATAGAATTTGTCTTGGTTTAGGCTCATTTGTTAGAGAAAGGCCTTCATTCCATCTTATAAGCTTTAACCAGTAGATGCCCAAGCTATTTGTTTCTTTTCCCAATGGTCATTCACAATTTCAAAATCTTTTTTCTTACATTTGTCTTATTACTTTTAGTAGATGCATTCACCAACATAATATCAATTTCATCAAATAATTTGACCTTGAAATGCTAAAAGTTCTTAGTATGAATCATACCATAAGGTAGAAAGTTAGTGTCAGCCTTGGTGTTGAATTTGGCCATGTGATGGATAATGAAGAAAGGAAATCTATCCTTTGCTTTGCATTGATAGCCCACAATAGAAAAAGTTTAACTTCATGAATTTGATCAAAGTTATTGTCTTTAGGAATGATCACTTTGGCAAGTATGTAGTGAAGCAACCTATTTTCAATTGAAAAATTGCTTGCCATTAGCAAGCCTTGAGTATGTGAATGTAGTTTGAGGGAAAAAGAAGCTTCAAAGTAACTTCCTTATTGTAATATGGAAAAGGCATTTTATAATTTGATGAATTCACTCATTTATCATCATCATGTGCCTTCATATTGAAATTTTCAATCTACTTTTTCACAACAATATTAATTCTTCCTCCTTTCAAATTATAGGTTATTTGACCATCACCATGACCTAAAGTAGCATAAAACATCTTCACAAGTTTTGGATGTGTAGGACCATGATAAGTAGCAAAATCAAACATCCTATTTCTTGTAGATTTTTAGCAATTACAATTCATAACCATTAAAGAACTCAACATTCATACATATTAAGGGAGCAACTTTCTTAAATTTAAAAGTACTTAATAAAGTTCATACTCGTTGGAAGAAAGAAAATACTTATCTTCAATAAGTAGAAGTGGTGGAAAAGGAAGAGTAACCATGGAGAAAGATCTACTTGACCCTTTTGGGACTGTTTTCCTTTTCTTTAGAGCAACATCGTCCTTCATTATAATTACCTTTCTGATTTGAGAACAAAAAAGGGCTAGTTTCTAAGGGTTTTGGGATTTTGGTGGATTAAGAGAAATTAAAGGAAAATATAGAAATCAATCAGTGGAACTTGAAGAGAATGAGTGAGAGAAAGAATAAGAGAGCTGAGAGATTTTAATGAATTTTAGATAGAAAGGCTGAAAAGAGTATTAGGGTTCTTAAGATTGATCATAAAAAAAAGTAATGATTCTATAGAAAGAACCTTTCAAGCTATGCCCTAATCGATCAAGCCTTCAGAAAATGCTTAATTGATTAATAAAAAGTAGTTGAAAATAGCTTAATCAATTAAGACATATTGGGTGACCCTTATTAGTGCCTAATCGATTAACAAGTGCAATTGAAATGTGGTTGATCAATTAAAGCCAACCCAAAGTATTCAATTACATCCTAATCAATTAGTTGGCTAGAACTTTTTTTAAAAATGATTTTCTTGACTAACTTCCTTTCAATGTAAGTACCAACTCTTTTCTTTGAATCCAAACACATTTGTTCATGAAGTGTCACCTACAAGAAAATTGCTACAATATCTCCAATGCCCAAGTTAGAAAAACAAATTAAAAGAATATAAATTTAACAAAAACAAAGTAATAAAAAAAACAAATGCAATTTTTTTTTTAAATTAAAATACCATATTTTGCTTTGGATTCTCATGCATAGTTACAAAACAAAATTATTTGCAAGTTTTTGATACCCAAATAGCTTTGGGACTTTGAATATAAGTATCAACAAATTTCCTTATGGGAACCCTAAATCTTTTTTATTCCAACATAGCAATTTCTTCTATGGGTACAATATGATTTGTATGCCCAATTTCCTTATAATAAAATCAAGTTATTTTAGACTTTTGTTTCTTCTTTTCTCTAACAAAGAAGATTTTAATTTGTGAAGATTTTATATTTGAATCAAAGCCAAAACATTCTTTGCTAGTTCCAACCTTTTAAAAAGATAAAATCTTATGAAGCACCCTTTTCCTTTTGTGAATTTCTCAAGGGTTTTGTTTAAATTATTTATTTTTTATTTGAGATTTTCACATGAGGTACAAATATATGAAGAATTTTTGAAATGTTCAATTTCACTTAGTAATTTATTACTTTCTTACTTAAGAGATTCAACTTCTTCATCTCAATATATATATAATCTTGCTTAAAGCAAGAATTTTCTTTTTGGCCACAATCAATTCTTCACAAAGTTTTTCAAAAGTCTCCTCAAAATTAGAATTTAGAAAATTAATTTCACTTATCTCATCATCATTGCCTATGGCCATTAGATAGTGGAGAGCTTCCTCATCTTGATCTTTATCTTCATAGTTGGAGTTGATATCTTCATTTCCTCTATGCAGCCATGTGAGCTCTTCTCATTTGTCCTTTATTCTTTTTCCTCTCTAGCTCAAGTTGTTTTTTGAGATAAACTGATCAATTAACTTTAATGTGACCCAATTTCTTGTGTTCATATCTTGTGGGAGAGTTTGAAATCGAGGCATCCCCTCTAGTCACAGTCTTTTAGGGAATTGAGGGATTTTTTTGCTTTTAATTTTAATTGTCCTTAGAAATCTTTAATATTTTTTAGTGACAAAGGAAAGTTCTTCTTCAATGGAGGTATCACCAGCTTCATTCATGCTTTCAATATCATTTTTGTCATCTAAGGTAGCAACTACTTTGAGAGCTAAAGTCTTCCTTTTCTTGTCTTCTTCAATTTCCTTGGTGAATCTTTTTTATTCCAATTCATGTTCTTCTAGATTCTCAAATAGTTCCTAAAGAGTTGGCACATCCAATTTCATTAATTCTCTGATTGCAATTATTTTGGGTTATCATTCCACTATCATTAAACTGAGAATCTTATGCACCAGATCTGCATTATCAAAAGTCTTACTAAGGATATTAGGATAGTTAATAGCAAAAGTAAAACGTTGTATCACATATTTGACAAATTGACCTTGTTCCATTTTAAACAATTCATATTAATGAACAAGTGTGTTCACTTTTTGAAGCTTTAACTTGTGTTGTGCTGAAATGTATAGCTTCAAGAGTATCCCAAATATCTTTAATAGTTTTGCAATTGATACTCTTTCATAATCATTAGACCATAAGATTTAGACACAATCCACCTCACTTTTGAACAAAGGAAATGCTTTTTTCTTTTCATACTCACTCCAGTCTTGATTTTAAAATATCAATGCCATCATCTCCTTTCTTAGTGGGTAGATTATATCCATGTTTGATCATGTCCCACATATGTATATATGTTCGCCATTAAAACTTGGAAGTTTATGTAAATAAGGACTTTTTGAAAAAATACTAAAAACTTGAATCTATCCTAGATCACTCTTGAGATCGTTAGATCTTAACATAAGAGTTAAAGCTCTGATGCCAATTGTAAGTTTAAGATTCAATCAAAAAGGGGTGAATTACATTTTAATATTTTTTTTAGATATTTTTAGAAAAATAATTTTAAAGATTGAGAAGCAAAGATGAATAACTTGGTGAAACAAAATTAAAAAATAGAAAATAAAAGAGACAGGAAAGAGAAGTGCAAACACAATATTTATAATAACTTTCCAAGAAGATCCACTTCAAAGAGTGTGTCCACTCTCTGTTGCTTACAAACAACACATTCACAATCCATTAGTTCCTCAAAATTCAACAAACCCTTGAGAAGTTTTTACAAATTCTTGTAATACAACAACCTCCCTTGAGGTTCTTCACTCTAGCAATTCCTTTGGGGTACCTCACCCAAACAATTCCCTTAGGATACCTCACCCAAATAATTCTCTTGGTATACCTCATCTAAAAAGAAGATGATTTGAAAAATTACAATATAAAAACTTATGAGCTCAAGAATTTCTCCAAAAGATCTAGCTTTCTCTCTCAATTCATAATCTGAAACTCTAAATTTTTCTCAATTTATAATAGATTTTTACTTGGAGAGAAAGATATTAATTAAACATTAAATAGGAAACAAAATTTTTGTATTGAAAAATGAACATTTTTTCCATTTTAGTCTTCCTAATTGATTAAGGAGGCTCAAATTCAAATTCAGCTCAACCAAATCAATTAGGTTCAATTAGACTACTTTTGGGAAGTTCTAGCCAATTGTCTAATCAATTAGGTTGAAGTGAACACTTGCCTAACCCATTAAGTAATCAATTAGCCTCTATAGTCAAGGTTTTTGAAAATATTTTTAACCTTGAAAAAGAGCAAATCAATTTTATTTTCTAATCACTTTCAAAGAAAATCTCCAATAAAACCAATTATTTTAAAAAAAATAAGAGCTTAACATAATTAAGGACAATTTCAAGAATTTTTACATAATTCCTAGGCTTATACTACCAATCTTTAAATGAAACTTAGATTTTTCAATCAACTACTCCACAAACCTGCAACAAAATTACAAATAACAAGACTAAAACATTTGTTATCATCAAAATACTTTCCAATTTAAAATAATTTTATTTGATCAACAATAGAGTTAACTTATTATAATATATTTTTATTAGAAAATAAAATATGTCATGTTATATATATACTATTTAGTTTTATTTAATAAATTCATGTTATATGTTGATTTAAAAGTATTAACACAAAATCGTGAGGTATTATGATTAAAAATAATTAATACTTTCTATATTGAAACCTTGACAAAATTGTAGGTAATCATAGTACCGTTAGTTTAAAAATATAATATTTGAAAATTGATATGAAAGATATTGACAAAACTTATATAATCAACTTTGATTTCTAAATTAAAATATTTTATAAAAATGAAATATTTAATTATTAATTTAATTAATACTTTCTATATTAAATTATTAGATTATTTTAAAATAATTTTATTAAAAATGAAATATCTCGTCTCATGTCTATATTACTTAATTATATTTTATAAATTCATGTTTAATATATTGGTTTAAAGGTATTTATAATCAATAACATATTTTTAGTTCAAAATATGACATTTGAATTTGGATATGAGGAAGATATTGGCAAAATTGAAATAACAATTTTGATTTCAATTTTAAAACATTCTATTAAAAATTGAAATATGTAATTAAATCAAATTTCTATCTTAAAGGCTTGATTTATTTTTTTAAAGTATATTAATTAGAGAAATTTTACTTATTTTATGTAAAATATACTTTTTGAAAGAATTATGATATAATATTTATCTTTTAATGACTAAAGAGGTAATAAGTAAACTAGACTATTACATCAAATTTCCAACGGAGAAATTAGAATAGAATTGATTTGATGCAAAAATTAGAAAAAAAAAATACCTATTTACTATAAAACATACTTTTAAGAAAAATTTAATATAACATTTATCTTTCAAGGATTTAAAATAGTGGTTTACTCTAAAAACCAATATATATGTTTAATTGATATATCATAAACTTCCAATCTATTTCATTATTTTTTATTTCCTTTTTAATATTATATAATTATATATCCTATATGTATAAACAAATTTGAAAGATGGTTTAGGACTCAGTTTTTTGGAACAAATAATAACAAATTAATTTATTATAATTAAACTAACAATGGAATCTACACACAAGACATTTCCTCCACCCAGTGATTAAAGGAATGAACAATGGAAGGATTTCATGGGAAGTACATAGAGCTACAACTCACAACTATTAAGTATTGTGTAAATGGAATCTAAAATCCAGCTAATTTTGTGTAGTTCCCCCAAGGAGGCGGTCTTCAAATTTTAATGACTATGTTTGGATAAGTAGAATATAGAGGAGAATAAAATAAATAAATTTTATTGGGAGAGAAAATATAAAAGAGAAAATTTTAAAATTTTTATGCATGGAAATAATGCTAAAATGTCTTTCTCTTTTTCTATCTTTTTCTCTTCTTTTTTTTAATGCAAAGAAGTAAAATTTTAAATTTCAAAATCCATTTCCCCAAATGGGGGTTATGAGTTTTAGTTTTCCTTATATTTCAGGAATTTATAAGGTGTCGGATTAATCCATATATATATATATATATATATATATCATGTCCAAAAAAAAAAAATTACTTAAGAAAAGGTTTCTAGTGAATAATCTTTTTATATAAAGCGGTAACTTCATCATCTTTTTAAATTTAGAACTTTGTTTTAGTGATTTAAATTTGTCAAAGCTTTATATATATGATTCAATTTTTAAGGCTTCATAATTTAAAGGTTCAAGTTTTATAAATCTAGTTAATATGCCAACTATGCATATCCAGCCAGGAAAAACTCACTTGAAAACTAAGAAAAGTTTGGGATAAATAGTTATGAAGGAGTATAATTTCTCATTTAGACTTAAATACTTCAATTCTCACTTGTCAAAGGTTTAGTTGCTCCTATATCCTATAATTGTGAAAACTATGAATAACTCCAAATACTTAATCAACAACCATATTTAAGAAGGCTTTACATATCTTAAAGGATGTATGTGCGGCACGTTGATAATGATGACACATGTGATATCGATTATGGTGAGACGTGAGAGGAAAAAAGATAGTGATAGTAACGGATTTTAATATCCAAAACTAAGATGAAAATACAATCAACTAAAGAAAGAAATTTGAGTTTTCAAATTTATACAAAATTTAATTCTCATAACAATAAAATTCATACAAAATTTCCTAATAATTATATGATGTAATATAAAGTTAATAAAAAAATAGCCGAAGACATAAAATTTGATTTATGATACAAATATACAAATATAACATATAGGTAAAAAAGGTTTTTTTTTCTTTTTAATGACATACGATAAAGTTAAATTAAAGAATAATTGAATAATAAAGTCTATAACAGGTAGATAAAAAAAACATTTTTTTTCTTTCACATTCATATGTTATGTTTTGATAATATGTATAAAAAAATATCACTTTTTTAATTCTTTATCATTAAATAAAGGTGTTAATTATAACTGCTATATTAAGTTTATTTGTACATCAATTATGATTAAAAAAATTTTAACCAAAAAATATGATTAAATAATCATGAATTGAATCATTTTAGACTGACAACAGAAACTAAACAGAATAAGAAATTGTTATGTAATTATAGTCACTTTAACCAATAGAAGTCATTAATTGCATAACCAATTGATGTTTATCAAAATCAAATTGTGCTTTTAAATCTCATAATTGATATAGAAGGTAATAATTGCCATTTTAACACGTAAAAGTTATTTTTCCTCACTTTTTCATCAAACCAACTATCCAAGCAAGGATAATCTCATCTTTACGTTAAAGTCTCTCAAGGTATTATTCATTGAACTTCTAACTTGAGTATATATCAAGGAATTGAGTAACAATATTTACATTTAAAGGTGCAAACAATTGTAAACTAGCTTTTGAGGACTTAAAATGCAATTGTAAAAATTAAAGGAAAATTAAAAAGAAAAATAGATACAACAAAATTGAAAATAGTCATGATATGGCTATGATAATATTTACGTAAAAATGTAATTATGTGCTTGTAATTTGTGTTGTGTGCTCTTGGATTTTGTCGGTAGTTTCTTCCTGAAACAATTCAAACAAGTTAATTTACATGTTGATCCTAATATATTCATAGAAATTTAATATTTCTGCAACTTCTTATCAGATTTGAGCTCAACAATAAAGAGATGAAAAAATTGCTTTACCATTGGATCCAAAATTTGTATTAATTTTTTTTTTCAAATTTAAATCCGACGCACACATAAAATGATGCACACTTGTGAATGGAAAGTGGCACCACCAACTCTAATCATTCATTCCACAAAGTTATATTAGAACCATTTTTTCTACTCTGCATGAATTCGAAAGAAGGTACTCAATTAATAAAATAAATTTAAATTTAATTCATTGATAGTGTAAATGTATTTTACACTGTTATTCACTTATATATCGTTATGTCATTAAAAATTTCTTAAAACTCTCTTACTATTTGTAAAAATTCTTAATTACTCTTACTTTTTTTAAAGTTTAAATACATTTTTAGTCTCCTAGTTTTTTAAAGTTAAAATTTTGTTCCTCTATTTTTAATTTAAATAATATTGTCCTCTATATTTTTCCAAGGTTGCAATTAATTCATCTATTATTTAAAAGAAGATAGAACTTAATTGTTAAGTGAACCCCTGTTTATTTGACATAACATTTATGTGGTACATGCTTTGCTCTCAATCATGTGAGTTACAAGTGAGTAACCGCTAAATTCAAAATTAACCCTAATCATTTTATTTTGGCACTAATTTTTTGGTGGCTTTGAAATTGCTAAATCGTTCCCCATAAGCATTTTTTGGCTTCTTCGAATACTAGGGTTTGAAATAAATAAAGAATATGAAAGAAACAGAATGAAACAAAGACAAGTAATTCAAATTATGCCCTTATAAACAACACATGTGCAACATAAGCATCTATTCGGTAAGTACTATCATTTTTTAAGCGGTAGTTTGATGAAAGGAGCTAATTGTAACATTGTGAAAAAATAAAGGATAACATTGTTCAAATTAAAATTAGGGGAATGAAATTGTAACTTTGTGCAAAACTTGGAGACTAAAAATCTATATAAACCTTTTTTAATGATGTAACATATTTCTATTCACTTATAGTAAAAAAATTTATACACTACTAGAAAACAAAGAATTTCCTGCGGGAAACAATAGGAAAAGACGTGGGAGATCTTAGAATCCTATAACTTGATTTTTTTTTTTAATTTACCCATAGTTTACAATCATGGGAAAGCAGAATTTAGATTTTGCCACAGTCCATAGACCATAGAAATACAGTGAGAAACTTAAAAATCTGATTTTTCTGGGCAAAGTCATGGGAAAACGTAAAGCACACCGTTTCACTTTCTTTTCCACAACTATTGCCATGGGAAAGCTAATAATATCAATAGCCTATACACCTAGATTTGTCATTCTCTCCTTCTTCATCTCTTCTCCTCCACTCACCATCCAACTGTCATGTTTGTCATATTTTCTGGCTATCTTTGTTACTTTTCTTGCTTATCACTAAAGCTAAACTCATTTTGATGGATTATTTTCAAATATCTTTAGTTAAAAGTTGAGATAGTATATTAGATTTTTTAAATGTATTTTTAGAATTAATTGTCATGTTTTGTGTGGAGCTTGAAGTAATTTTTACTTTATTTATTGCTTATTCCAAGTAAGTTTGTTTTGATTTCATTTTTACAATATATCTATATGATTTATCTTGTAATATATATTGATAGGGTTTATTTTAGAGTGGAAAAATAGGATTTCATCTCATTTAGGATGTTAGGTGCAATATTATAAATTATTAGTAATTTATAATGATGTAAATTTGCAAAAACAATTTTAACAATTTGATGTACATTGTTAGGTACTTTAGATGAAAATTAGATTAAGAGAAAAAAAATTCTAACTCATGTTGTATATGCATACAAGTGTGTTAAGCTTATATACATATATAATTGATTTTATTGAATATATCCTAGATTGGTTTGAAATAACCTTATTCATGTTTATGCCATTTTATGTGGATTTTGATAAATGACAATTTGAATGTCATAACACTCCAATAATAAATGTCAACATGATGGCATTTTCATCTTATATGCATGTTTTGGTGCAACATATGCCCTAACTTTTAACATTCTTGAATTTCTTGTAAATCTATATTTTTTGAAGCCCTAGCTTCCATTTTGCAAATATATATTACTTTCAGGAGTTGTATGGTGCTGATGAATTGGATGAAAGGATAAGGAAGGTTAATGCTTTTATATTGAGACATTGGTCATATGCTTTGTTGTTTACAATTGCTCCATATTGTAAGGTTCAGTTCGCTATTATTTGTTCACGCAGAAGGTTGAAAGGGTGGCGCTTAGTAGTTTCCATAGCCTTAAATTGGGTAAGTGACTCTTGGGATCAATATCATAGGATTTGTTTAGTTAATTAAGGCTTCCAACACATGATTGTGTTCCAATATTCTTTTAATTAACCAAATATTTCTTGTGATATCAACGCTAGGATTCTTTCACCTAATTTGACGTTATATAAACTTTGAAGCACAACATTTCCAACATTTCACATGAACATATAATAGCTAACTAAACCTCACAGTGCAGGACAATCATAAATAACATGGTATATAGTCAATACCTCATTATAAATGTCATCAATCTTCCTTTTGCTCTCTTTTAACTTATAGGCATCATACGACTCCTAACAATCATAGGCACTGACAGAATAAAAGATAAAGCTTCAAAAAATATAGCTTTGCAAAAAATTAGTTAACTTTAAAAGTCAAGGCATATGTCATAGCAGAACATATATGTAAGGATGAAAATGTAATGAAGATGTTCAACCTCCATTAGCAAACACAGATGCAGATGGCTTGGTGGAAGACCACATTAAGAAGTTTGTAGTGTTTGCTATCATAGTGATAGTGCATTGAGTGTGACATTGGTTAAGGCATAGTCCAATCTTCATAATAAATTGAATGTTTACATTGTCATAGGTATTCCTTGTGAGAGGGTTAGCTTTTTGTTGGTTGCTTGCACACTGTTAAATATGGATATTCTTGCATACTATTTGTGGATGTATAATAGGCTACTACCAAGGAGAGATGAATATATAAATGAGTTTATGATTGAAGTTGATGATTTTGTTGACTTTGCTTGGCAGCAACGAGTTTTTGTAAGTAAAGGTTGAATAAAATGTCTTTTTGTCAAGTGTGACAATAGGAAATGCTTACACTGGATGAAGTTAAAGTAGACTTGTATATGTGTAGGTTTAAACTAAATTATTGGCTTTACACATGTCATGGGGATGAAGAACACTATAGAAATGTAGTTCATGACTTTGAACCTAGCAACTCTAATAATTTGCCTGGGGACATCATGTTGTGAATGTTAGCTAATTTGAAACAATGATATATGATGTCAGTTGTTATGGGCATTTTCTGGTACCATGCAAATGGACTAGCAAAGGCCCAATAAGAAACGAGACCAGCCAGAGGAGGCCCAGGTCTTTTAAAGACTAGGATCTCTCGACAAAGGTGCCAGCTCGCTAACCATGAGCTTGGGATATAGTACGAGGCTAAGGTAGAAAGTCCAGGATCGCCAGAAGAGTCCCAACTCGCATAACCAATAGTTCACCTAGTGTGAGCTTGCATTGCCGAATGCAAATTTAACCTTGCTACTTGTAGGACAGTGATAACCCCAAGGCGAGGGCTCTAGCTCGCAAAATGTATCATCTCACCCATCTGAAGGCCCCGTTGAGATTAAGCATGAGGTAAGTACCTATCTAGACAACCTACAAAGCTAACCTACAAAAAGCAGCCATAGGGGCCTACTCGTAGAAAGCAATCTGTAGAAGCCAAATTGCAGGAGTCTATATTGTTTTGTTCATTTATTATTTAATGTAACATATTTGTAACTTATAAAATTACATCTGTAACCCCCAGCCTCTATAAATAAGAGGGGGAGATCATTGTAAAAAAAGGAGCAAGAAAGGAATATAGGTAGAAACTCTACCAAAACAGTGAGAGAGCACTGATATTGTAACTCTGTTCAACTAAACAGAGAAATCACCATACAATAGCAAATAAAATCATCGTGGACGTAGGGGCCAAACTGGCTTTAGCTGAATCACGATAAAAAGCTCCTTATGTCCATTGTTCTTCTTCCTTCCCATTCTCATTCCTATTAAAACCCATATTTTTAGCTTACAGTTTGAGGTGTTTGAGAACTATTTGGATTAACTAAGATTTGAGTCTATTGAACCAAATTTTACCGTCAACATTTTGGCACTAGAGGAAAGGTCCCCAACTGCATCTTTTCTCTATGATTCATTATTCAACTGCAATGGTAAGGGGAAGAACTATCAAGAGCACCAGTGCCACTGCTGGCTAACTTGATGATCCTGTAGAGTAGTAAGGGCTATCGTTGGGAGGTTCTATCTCTCCTGCTGTGGGCGTCTCTGCTGCCCCAGTAATGGCACCATTAATCCCTCACAAGCTTGCTGCTATCAAGGTTGAGAGAGTCCAAGAATGGCACTAGCATCAGGAAGCACTTGAAAATACAGTGAAAGAATTGGCCAAAGCGGTTAAGGTACTAGTGCAGCCATAAGCCCAAGGAGCACAAAATCGGGACCAAGTCGTTACATCCGAAAAGGTTTAGTATGCTGATTCAGCTTACCCCTCCCATTCACAGATGAGGTCAAAGGTTCACCAAGCCGTAAAAGCCATGACAATCAGCAACCTAAGAGCTCTTATTGGGAGAAAAGCTAAGGCAAGTCCAGCTAGGGACGTACCTCAAGTCACTCCTCCCATGACTAGGAAGGAGAAAAGAGCAAGCTATCTTCCAACTGGTGCTCTAAAACATATGACCTAATGATCAAAGAACTGCTCCAAAGGGTAAAGCAATTAGAAGGACACCCACGAGCTCAGAATAGCCGAGATTGCTATAAAGAGAGGACTCCATTTACTAGCGAGATAGAGAAACAAGCCCTCCCTCACATGCTCAAAGTCCCCATGATCTCACAATATAATGAAGACAGCGATCCCTATGACTACCTGGATGCATTCAATATCCAAATGGATCTTCAAACAACCAATACTCTGGTCAAGTGCTGTGTCTTCCCAACTACACCAGGGGACATTCCCTGGGCATAGTTTAGGAATCTCTCAACTCACAACATTGGCAGTTGAGAAGAATGCCGAAAGAAATTCATCATCAATACAAATCACTGAAAAGGCAGCCCGTACCACCTTGCCACCTTGCAATGATCTTCTAGCAAAAAGGCAAATCCATGAAAGACTACGTTGCCTAATTCAGGCACAATGTTTGCAATGTGAAAATCCCATCAGAAAAAACATCCTCATAGCTATCTCAGCTAGACTCCATAAAGATGGGAAGTTGTATGAGGATATATACAAGTCCCTAGTGAGGGACCTAGCTAAATTTTATGAGCAAGCCACCAAGGAAATCAGGTGGAAAGAGACCTTTGGTCCAAAGAGGTCTGAACACAAGGACAATGCAAGTAGTTTTGGTCAGTGGAACAAGGATGAAAATGTCTAGGATGGTTTTGACTACTGATCTACGAAGAAGTCCAAAAGAGAGCAATTTCAGGACAAAGGTCGCCATGATGGCTATAGCACTCTATCAGATACTCAAGAGCACATTTTCACAACTGAAAAAGATAGGGAGAACTTTAGGAAGCCTAACCCCATAATGACTCCCGATAGATTCAGAAATATAAGTAAGCTCTGCGCCTACCATGAAGAAGCTGGGCATAATACTTCAGAATGTCGAGCACTCAGAGATACGATTGAGGATCTAATCAGGAGAGGCCACTTACAAGACTATGTGGTGCAATCTCCCGGATGGCGATCCCAGCAACCCCAGCGACCACAATGATAATGGCCCCAGCCTATTAATCTTTTCTTTTCAATATATGTTATTCAGATGTAAATAAAATATCCTAAATTTGTCTTTGAATTCTGATAATAAATAATTTCTGGATAAATTTTCAGGAAAGTCTAAGACTCAGACTCAAATTTGGTGATCTCACAGTATTATTCTTTCTAAAACTCACAAGCTAAGAAACAATTCTCCCATTTAAATACGAATAGGGCAAAGACCCCCAACTAGCAATTCCGAGCTTTTCACTGAATATGAATAGGGCTAAGATTCCCCGAGGTTGAAGCACTTGACATCTGCTCACCCCTCTTACATAAAAACAATCTTGCCCCCATTCCTCATCTAAAAGTGAGACATTCTTAAAAGGTCAAGTTCCCCACTGAGCAACAAGATTGTTGTGGCATAGCTTCCTTGGCACAAGATCGCCCTGTGGCATGAGATCGCCACCTCATGCATGCATACGACTAACTTCTAGGCACCATGTGTGTGCATCCAATTACCAGCTTCCGAGTTGAGGCCCCCAGAGCTCATTCCGGTACAATTGCCAACTTCTGAGCTAAAGCCCCTGGAGCTCATTCTGGTACAATTGCTAGCTTCCAAGCTAAGGCCCCAGGAGTTCATTCTGTTACAATTGCTAGCTTCCAAGCTAAGGCCCCCCAGAGCTCATTTTGATATAATTACCAGCTTCCAAACTAAGGCCCCCCAGAGCTTATTCTGATACAATTGCCAGCTTCCAAGTTGAGGCCCCCAGAGCTCATTCCGACATAATTGCCAGCTTCTAAGTTGAGGTCCCCTGGAGCTTATTCTAGTACATTAACTTATTGCTAACTTTCTAGCCGAGTCGCAGCTCTCATGTGACCTATTGTTCACAACTCTCATGCGACCTACTAATCACAGCTCTCATGCAACCCATTATTCGAAGCTTTCATGTGACCCATTGCTCGTAGCTCTCATGTGGCCCATGCTAAAAGACACATCCGCATGGCCTATTTAGATATTCGATCTCACGACTCTAGTACTTATTCTTGTTAGAAGCTCGAGCACTCTAGTGCTCAAACTCATTACTAGCTAAGACACTCTGATGCATGAATTCCTTGCCCTCAAAGATGGACTATGATTGGTTGCTTAATAAAGAACATATCCTTTTAAGTCATGATTTATTAACTCATGCCCATTTATATAAGTTTTTCTCTATTATCCGAGGTCAATTGACCTATTGGGCATTCAAGTCATCCAACGATCATTAAGTTGTGATTTGCAGGAACCCATTTATGACAATCTGTATAGTCTTTTACAGAACATCCAATGCAAAGGAAAACAAAAACGTTCATTCGATGCCTCTTTTAGTGAGGTAAATTCATACAGAGTTCTAGACCAAATGCAAAGTTCAAAAATGAAATGCAAAATTACAAAGTCAAATCATATGGAGCCTGAGTTCTGGGGGATAAGCTTTGATAGGAGAAGGAATCAATGCATAGGGCAAGCTATTTGTCTTTTGTTTGGTCACTAGGGGTTTCCATGACCTACGAGCTGTTTTCCTTCTAAATCGCACCTTCGGCAGGGGGGCTCGACTTGCAGACTTCGTACCTTTTTGGGAGGACTTGGCTTTAGTGACTTTCTTCTTGAAGGCCCCAACAACCTCAAAAGCCTCCTATCTAAAGAATGAAAAGTCTATATTTGGGTGCCACTCCCACAGAGTGTATAGGAAAGAGGATGAGCTCTTAGATTCTACTTCTTCTATTGCCTTTGCCACTAGCTCGACAGTCTCTGCCTTGACCCGAGTGATCTCCTCTTACTTTTAAGTGATCTCCATCCTAGCTACTTCCAATTCCTTCCCAGCAGCCTCAGCTCATTACACAGCAGCTTTAGTTCGCCTCATCGCCTCATCGACACAAAGTGTCACATTTAGGTCATGATTCATCCTCGATAGTTCTTCAACAGCTTTGTTAAGATCGATTGGGACAGCCTCGTGACTTTTCACTTTGTTAGAATGAGCTTTCTCAGCCTTCTTTTGAGTAGCCTTAGCATTCATTGCTTTACTCTCCAAATCCAATGCCCTAGCAATCGCAATGGCCATGTCGTCTACAAGCTTAGCATTCTTTTCCTTCTAGGCTTGGAGTGTCTCCCCCATCTTCACTGTTCCCAGCAGACTCTGGAAAATTAGATGGGTTAAGTTAGATCATAAAGGAGTAAAATAATTAGGGTGAAAGAACACTGCTTACCAACAAGCCTTGACGAGCGGTATAACACATCAACCCTCTGCTTGAGATCTTATCTATTTCCAACACTTAGGGGCTGGTGCAAGGTCCCAGGATCTCCTTAATGTTCTCTTGGATGAAATTGAAATACACTCACGTGTTTGGACTGTCACGACCCAATCCTAGGCACATGACCGGTGTAGCAGGTCACCCGTGATAAACCTACTACAAGCCTGACAATACACATACAACACCAATGTATATAATTTACTTTAACATACAGGTATAAATACTATTATTTCTATCGAAAATTCAGTAAAGTTCCCTCTATTTTTCAGACACCTGACCATAAGGCCCTCACAGAAAACATCAAGGCCTACACGCCCCTCAAAACCTGTACCATGTCACACAATACGTATATTTATATTCAATGGCCCAGACTAGACATTACACAACCTATTGGGCATCCAGGACTCAAACATATGCAAAATATTTTTCTATCCAACTGCCAAATCATTTTACCATTTTATACCTTTTAATCTCTGCGGAAGGTGGGACCAACTGGTCAATGGGCTGATCCTGAATCAGAATGATGTGGGGAAGTAACAGGAATGCTCTCTAACTCTGAAAAACATAGAAAGAAGAGGAGTGAGTTTCAATGAAACCCAGTGAGCAAACAATCCTCTCAAAACCAGTTATCATTTATAAAAATAACTTTAATACCATTTATAGTTATAAAAATATGCTTATCCATTTAACTACCTTCAGTTTAATTTAAGTTTAGAAAGTCAGTATTTCGTAAGAAAATTAAGTATCAGAAAAAATACA